>PVIY010059919.1:0-11849 GCA_004026745.1 Myrmecophaga tridactyla
TTCCTTAATATCCTTCTAGCTCAGTTTCATAGGAAGCAACTCATGCTTTTCAGATATTCTTTTGCCAAATGGATCAGGACTTGTGTTTCTGGAGAGGATCTCCAGGATCTTGACATCTGCACTGGCAGCCAAATACCTCTTCTTTTCCTTGTTGCTATTATCGTCTCATTTTCCTGTAACATAAATGCTTGGAGACAAGCGAATAAATAATTCTCATAATTCAAAGTTTGATTTCTTATGTGCATATAGTGCTTATGGCTGTTATTTAAAGAGAAGTTATAGTTACTAGAATTCGCTATAAAAAATTGGTCCCAGTTCTAGGAAAATTTTCCATAAATATCTCTGACTAATGTATTTATCATCCCAAGAATTTGGCACAAATCATCCTCTATGTATTAAACTCTGATTTAGCTTGCCTGTCCGTATGGTCTCAGTTATCTTCGAGGTAGAGATGGGAGGCCCCACAGGGGCTGCATCTCTTACAATTCCATAGGAATCATTAATTATGATAACTGCTCAATCCATATGACATAACTGCCATCCATTCTAATTTTCTTTCAAGAAATGTATAAATATATAATGGACAAGCATCATTTGATTCCATAGATTTATACATATGGGTCTTTCTAAATATGGAAAGGTTAAATTTGGTACCAATTTTCTTCTTCTTTAAGTAGTTTTGGAAGCCTTAAATCTACTGGATCTTGGACTCCTAAACTAGTATTCAGATATTTTGGTAAAGTTGGATCTGCCCATTGTATAGCCCACAGCAGAGGTGGGTTAGGAATATTAGCCCAATAAGTATAATTATGTCCCTGTCCTTCAGCAATTAAAGTTACATGCCCTATTATGTACATTACCCATTTAGTTATTTTCATCTGGGTCGACATGTCTGGGTATGTTTTTTGAGGGAAATCCAAACCAAGGTTCTGTCATCTGTAATGGCAAGAGCAAATCCCCTACTCCATCCCTTTATCATACCTGGTTTTCATAGATTATCCTTAACATCTTTCCAATAGATCAGATGCAGCTGCAGTTCTGTTTGGGTTGTATCATTTTTCTTTTCCAAATTACTAAAGTGTTGTTCTGCAGGAGTCTGTGATGAATTATCATAAATGTTTAAAAAATTTAAAGGAAACAGTGCTTTTGCTAATTGATCTTTAGGTGTACTTATTTTCACAACATCATCCTTCTGATCATCATCTCCCACTTTTTGTTTCAAGAGCATAGACTTTAGTGTCCGGTTTGCTCATTCAATAATTCCTTGCCCAGAGGGATTATGTGAATTCTTGTGATATGAGTAATATGAAAAGTAGTACAGAATTTATGAAATTGCTTTCCTGTATAAGCAGGAACATTGTCCATTTTAATAGATTGAGGGCATCCCATAACAGCAAAAGCATTAAGTAAATGTGATCGAACATAGCAGAAACATTCTCTAGATTGTGCAGTGGCCCATATGAAATTAGAAAACGTGTCTATAACAACATGTACATATTGCATTTTACCAAAACGTGAAACATGAGTAACATCCATTTGCCATAATTTGGTTAAAAAAAATCCATTCTAAAACACCATCTTGCCAAAATAGGCCTGTGGAAGAATGTAAGGTAAAGAAAATAATGAAATCAATGGGCTTTTCTAGTTCTATTTGAACAAGCTGTCCTTTTTGAATGCATTGTTCAATTAATTGTAACTCTTGTTCAGCCACACCTTTTAACTGCCTTTTGCTTAATAAATCATAATCTCCTTGTAAAATATCAAACAAGTTCTGTAACATATAATTAGGAATCCCTAAAGTGGGTCTAATCCAGTTAATTTCTCCTAACAGTTTTTGAATATCATTTAAAGTTTGTAAATTATCCCATCTTAATTGTATTTTTTGAGGAATTATTTTATTGGCAGCTATTTGCGTTCCTAAGTATAGGTATGTTTCAGTCGTTTGAATCTTTTCTGGAGCTATTTGCAGCCCAGATTGAGGTAAATTTTTTATAATTATGTATCCTATCTTAAGTTATTTATTTACCGTCCTTTTCCCTTGCCTCAGGTTCACACTTCTGTATTTCGTCCTTTCTCTCCTTTAATTACTCCAAATATTCTCTCAATCTTTCTATCTTATCTTTTTGAGGAAAAGCTCCTTTTTTGAAGAAGTGTTTTTAGCCTCTATTTCCCAAGAAGAGTTCTATATTTCCTGACTGTGTCATCCTTATGGTATTAACAATTTCTCTTTACTATTTTCTTTCTAACAACAAGAACCTAGTTTCTTTATTTTTCCTAAACTCCCTTCTGTTATTGCCCCATGTGGCCTCACTTTATTGTTATGGAAAAATGTTTTCAGCTCAGAACTTTCTTCACTCCTTTTTCCTCAATGTCTCCCATCTCACTATGGGGAGTCTGCTTTAGGCTCTTCTCTGTTTTATCTACAAAGTGTTTTTCTTCAAAATGCAAATAACTCTTAAACTTTATCAAAGCCTTATTTTTGTGGTGGCTCCCTAACAATGTTTTCAACACACAAACATATAAACATACATACATACATACATACTCCTCCCGCCGCTTATTATGATTACCCCATTACCCTGATGCTACAAGGAAAATGCTTACTTTACCAATATGACTCGAGTCCTCTTCTATTGGCTGAACACACGTCCCTGTAATGGAGACTGTCTTTGGTTCCTTAATATTGTTTTGTAGTCTTCCTCTTCTTCTTTGAGCCCCACATTGGGCGCCAGATGTTGCTTCCTATGAAACGGAGCTCGAAGGATATTAAGGAATGACGATAAAAATTCTCAGGCTCTACTTGTTTTGATGATCTGGATATTTTTGAAGGGTCTGGTCATGTATTTTGTAAAGTGTCAGTTGGGATTTGTATAATGTTCTGTCATGATTAGACTGGGATTACATGTTATAGAGGAATACATTAGACATAAAAGTCTATCTGCATTAAATCATGTATCCAGGCTACATTTTATCACTTTTGATGTTGACCTTGATCAACAATGCATGCCAAGTTTCACCGCTTAGAAGTTCCTCATTTCTCCCTTTTCCGTGTATTGTCTTTAGAAAGAAGTCACTATGTGAATCCCACAATTCAGGAGTTCGGGTTATGCTCCACCTTCTTGAGCAAGCAATGTCTACATAAATATTTGAAAGTTTCTGCATGGGAGATTTGTTTCTTTTCATTCATACCTTGAGAAATTTATTTACATCGTTTTGGATTCATGGCATTTGTCATATACTTTAGGTTGTGGTGTACTGCTTTAGTTCTTTTGCTGCTCAGCTTGTTTCAGGTTTGGTGATGGGATGCCTTTCATCAGTTCCCTGTGTCTCTTTGATATACCCCACCGTTGAGGGCTTTATTTTAGTACCTACTTACTTTCTGTTAGTAGAGTTGATTCAGGTGCTTCCTGTATATTTCTTTTCCAGGCCAGCCATTTTTCGCAGGAGCCTTTTATTGGAGAATGATGTTAAAATAAAGGTCCAGACACTATATGTGCTGCATGGCACTGGAACCTCTAGGCCCTCTCCACTGACAGAGTAAGAAAATATATATAAGTCTACCAAGTTGTGCATACACACATAGCCATAAATATGTCCACATGTAACTCTACTCATGCTGATGTGTCTCACTGTAAACCATTATCACATAGAACATTCTTGCCTCCTCCCCTTGCTTATGGTTAGCCACCCAGTCTGCAGTGGGAATCATATTCTTCTCACCTGCCATCAGCTACTTAATTGCTTGATTCCAGTATACATGTGCAGATGTGACATAATTGTCAACCCACACCCTGGTGGGATAAAATTCATCCACCAAAATACAGTGCTTATACACAGTTTCTCTTCCCTTCATTTAATACACTCCATTTATATCCAATATTATTACTTTAGCACCTTTTTCCCTCATCCCTCCAGCAAGGATGTTTCATGTATTTGTAATTTAGATAGGCTGTTTTGTCACATTTTGCATTCCATTCTGGCATTCCTTGGATCTGGAAGGTGAATATTTTATTTGCATCTAAGGTTTGAAAGGTTTGAAGGTTAATGCGTTTTAAGAAAAGCATATAGACATATATCTATAAAGGCAGTATTCTACAGAATCTATTCACAGCTCTAAAAAATTGTTCTGTGATTCATCTATTAAACCTTGCTTTCCTCTTCCAAATCCATTGCCACTCAGTGATCATTCCATTGTCTCTACAGTTTTGCCTAATCCAGAAAGTCCTATCGTTGCCATTCTACTTATGGATCATGTTTAGACAGTTTCTTTCAATTAGAAGCTATCATTTAAGATTTACCTTGGACTTTTTAAATGGAGGGAACATTTATTTTTATAACTGAATAATATCCCATTGTATAGATACAGCAGAATGTTTGTCCATTCACTTATTGAAGTACATCTTTGTTATTTCAGATTTTGGAGATTATAAATAAAGCTGCTCTAAGCATTCTCATGCAGGTTTTTGCCTGGCCTTTAATTTCAAATCAGCTGCATATCTAAGAGAACAATTGCTGGATAGCATGTTGAGAATATGTTTAGTTTTAGTATATACTGCCAAACTTTCTCCTGGCTGCAACATTTTGTATTCTCACTAGCAATGAATGACAGTTCATAATGTTCCCATCCTCATGATCTATTTTTATTTTTAGTGTTTTGATTTTTAGATGTTCTAAGGGGTGTGTGATGAAATATCATTGTGGGTTAATTTTGCAATTTCTAATGACATATGATGTTGAGCATCTTCTAACATGCTTATTTGCCACCTGTATAACTTCTTTATTTAGGTTTGTGTTCAGATCTTTTGCCCATTTTTAATTGGATGGTACCTTTTTGTAGTTGGATCTTAAGAGTTCTTTGTATATTTGGATACTGTTTTTTATCAACTATGTGTTTTGCAGATATTTTCTCCAAATTATTTGATAGTCTTTTCTTCCTTATCAGTGTACTTCACACAGCAGAAGTTTCATATTTTAATAAAGTCAAAATTATAAATATTCTTCTGTCAGGAATCATGGCTTGGGTGCTTTATCTGAAATTCATCACCATACAATGGGTTACTAGATTTTATGGTATGTTTTACTCTAGAAGTATTATACTTGCATTGTAGTATTAAGTGCATGATTCATTTTGAGTTAATTTTTATAAAACATATACAATTTTGGCTAAACTCTTTTCTTTATGGGGGCATGTCATTTTTCCAGCAGTATTTGTTGCAAAGATCATACTTTCCATCAAATTGTTCTTACTCTTTTTCAAAGACCAGTTGACTACTTTTGTGTGTTTTTATTTTTGAGTTCTCACACTTAAGTTCATGCATTTATTTCACTAATACAACAAAATCTGATCATTGTGCGTTTATATTTAGACATTAAATCAGGTAGTATGGTTTCTACAACTTTGTTCTTCTTCAGTATTGTTAAGCCAATCAAGGACTATTGCTTTCCATAATAACTTTAGAATTAATTTTCCTATATCCACAAAATAAAGTACTGTCATTTGAAATGGGATTGAGTTGAATGACATCTTAATAATATTGAGTCTTCCTATCCATGAAGATAGAATAACTTTATTTTTAATTTTTATTGTAACAATCTATATATAACTCAAACTTTCTCATTACAACCATTTTCAATTTTACAATTTAGTAATATTAAGTGCTTCAGAATATTGCACTACCATTACAAATATCCATGAATCCAACCTTTACATCAGATAATAATCAAAGTGATTGGTGAATAAAATAGCATCTAAGAGCACTTGTAATGAAAAGTATTACCTGAATACAATTTTTACGATTATGGACAAGGATGGTGAGTCAGCAACGGTATTAAGGAGAAGCAGAAGTAATGGTTTCTTTGATATTTTCATGTAAAGGCCTCGAGATCTATACATATTAATTAAGAAATTAATAAACTAGATGCATTTTTATGCAAATATAGCATTTATGTTAATTTGGTGATCACTGATTGTGATTAAATTTGCATTGCTCTATTCTCTTTTCTAGCAGTTCCATCAGCTACATGGAATCAGAAAACAAAACACTCATTTCAGCATTTATCCTCCTGGGACACTCAGAATACACAGAAGTGCAGCCCGTCCTATTTGCTCTGTTTCTGATCATGTACCTGGACACTTCCCCTTGGAACCTGCTCATCTTCTTGGCCACCATCTCTGATGCCCACCTGCACACGCCCATGTACTTCTTCCTTGCTAACCTGTCTTTTGCAGACATCTGTTTCACCTCCACCACTGTCCCAAAGATACTGGTGAACATCCAGACAGAGACAAAAAGTATAAATTATGGAAACTGCCTCACCCAGATGCATTTTTGCATGGTTTTGGAGGATTAGACAGCTTCCTCTTAACCATGATGGGCTATGACCATTATGGGGCCATCTGTCACTCACTGCACTACATGTTCATCATGAACCCCAGGCTCTGTCATCGTCTGCTGCTGGCATCATGGATGCCGAGTGTTCTGAACTCTCTTTTACATGGCCTAATGGTTGTGCAGTTGACTTTTTGGACAGAATTGGACATTTCCTACTTTTTAAATGAACTTTGTCATGTAATCCAAATTCCATGTTCTGACACCTTTCTCATTGATCTAGTGATGTATTTTGCAATGGGAATTCTGGGTGATATTCCACACACTGGCATTCTTTTCTCTTACTCTAAGATTGCATGCTGCATTTTGAGAATTTCATCACATGGAGGCAAGTATAAAGCATTTTCTACCTGTGGGTCCAATCTTTCAGTGGTGTACTTGTTTTACGGAACAGCCTTTGGAGTGTATCTTAGTTCTGCAGTTACACAAAATACAAGGGCAAGTCCAATAGCTTCCATGATGTACACAGTGATCACTCTCATGCTGAACCCCTTTATCTATAGTCTTAGAAACAAGGACATAAAGCATGCCTTAAGAAAAATTTCCTGCTGAGACAGTCTGTATGTGCAAGTATCCTTCACCTCAAGTTCAGAAATTTACTCTTCATTAACAGAGGTTAAATACTGTGAAATATAAGTCAAATGACTCTTATCAGTGTATATAAAGTTAATGTGCTATTTGCTTTATTACAAGAACTTTATCTCTATTTTACATCCATCAAAAAAACATTATATATTCTGTATTTTCTTTAAATCATTTGACATCTAGGAATATATTCCCAGGATTCAGTATTGAGCTGGACTCTTCTGCGTGAATATTCAGTGGTAAATGTATAATACAGGTCATTAGGGACATATAAAATTATTGTAATTACTGGAGGGGCGGAGCTGCATTGCCTCACTAAAAGCAGAAATAAACTGCTCTTGTGTTATATGCTTTTGGCAAAAACCATTTATCATTTCAAATGCTCTGTACCTGTTGCCAGGGTCGGGTTAATCAGCTCTTGAAACAGGGCACATCCTGCACTTGAGTCATAACATGATGAAGTTTCAATAAGCCACATCCATCTCAATCTGTGACTTTCTCTTGTATATTGCATAAAAGTTAGGTGAGGATATAAGAGACATTACAGCACCTGATTCTTCAAACACTGATAGTTTTACTAATCACAGGATTTCTCTCAGGGATACAAATTTGCTCTTTAAACATTGTTTATTGGCAGGGATCTTTTCAGTAACTTTCCCTTGGCAATTCCTAAAATCATAGGCCTCCCTCGCTGATCCTGATGACGCATTTTGAGTCATTTTCCCATTGCCAACTGTGTCTTTTTAAACTATTAATGCAAGATATTAGGTAATAACATCACAGGTATTTGTAGATGCCCTGTTCTTTGTGAGGTAGAATACCACTAATGCTTTCTTCATCAGAGCCATTGGCAAATTAGTCTGACATTATGAGATGAGAGGTTGCTCTGAAGTCTGTCCAGTTTGGGAAAGAAATGATGTGGTCATTTATTTTATTCATTTTATATATTTGGTAGAGCTGAGAATTCACTTATATTGCAATGTATTAACCCAAGAATCAGAATCTGTTTTAGTCATACTCACATCAGAAATGTAATTTACAGACAAAAGAGATTTGATACATGCAGTGCTGCAAATTTCTTGGTTATGATTGTGCCATAATCTGTGAATTAAAATTCTCAGCTTGTCATTTTTGATGTCTATCTAGGGCAAATAAAAGGCCTTACTCTACATACATTGAGTTTGTATTCTCAACAAAATATTTTATCACATAAACCTGACAGTTTTCCAAAGTCTTTCATAAGCACTTTCTTTATGGATGACTATAAAGAATATATTGTGAATCATACTTTGCCATTGCTAAACATGCACTAGTTGTATACGTTTATCCAATTTACACAGCATCACTGTGGTCTTCACTTTCAATAAGTTCATGTATCAATTCCCAGAATCTTATCCTGGAAACTCCAAGCAATAGCAACAAGTTCCTGTATCTAATAATTTACTTGCATTACTCCTTTTCTATAAGCAGAAATCTCTTTAAAAAACAATCTCTCAAAGATTTGTGAGAAATTTCGGAGGCATATACTCTGAATATTTCTGTTGAAGCTAGAGGTATGTCTTTCAACTTGAAAAAAAGCTGAAAGAAAACAAACCACTTAGAAAAACGTCTAGCCAGGAAATGTGATGCTTCTGCTATCCTCAGGAAAATTGGATAATCAAGAAGACTCCACTAAAGTGTTAAATCAGCAAATGAAACATTTTCTGCAATTCAGGTAGCAAGAAGTTCTCCCCATAAGTATTGATTACATATGCATCTGCTAGTTCACCATTCTCTCCAACACAGGATCACAAACTGTAAAGAGAGAGAAATGCCTTTTAAGGAATAGTCCACCTCATCCTTGTCACGTCATATCATGTGTACACCATGCAGAACGCCAAACTTACTTGCACTTGAGTGTCCTTCAGGAAGAGGGGTGATTGTATCTCCTTCAAAATTTCCGAAGACTTCCTGTTTTCTTTACAATGCACCCGGCTAGCAGACAAGTTCAAAAGAAAACATATTTTGTAGAGCATGTCCTGAGTGAGTAATGGAAACCGTTACTATTCTGCCATATCCTCCAACTTTTCAAACTTTCCTTTTATTACCATTGCAGCAACTCCAGTTTTTTCTCAGATGAACAATATTCCTGGGTGTGTTAGTACAACTTTGTTCTTCTCCAGAACCATTAAATTAAGTGTTAACAATTATGACTCACTCTGAATTGAGGGGATAGATTTGTTCTCATAGAAAATTAAATTTTATTCTTGAAGAATCTATGTATGCATAGAAGAAAAATATACAAATTGTGTGCTATTGGTGAAAGAAGTGCATCTTTGGGTTTTGTTTGAATGAAGATGTTGAAGAGCCATTACAATATAGATATCTGCAAAAGATATTTTCAGGAATCATGGTAAGAGATAAACACCATGTTACAGAGGAAAATACTATTTTGTTCCAGCAGAAATAGGTGATTTGATTCTCGTATTCAAATTTTCAATGTTAATGTATATAGAGGAGGAGAAGACTCATTTTGAGCCAATATGCTGTGTTCAATAGTATTCCGTTGGATATCCAGTAACTTTTTACTGAGACCTTTCCATACAAAATTTAAGGCATACAAAAGAGAAGCATGCTTTCTCTTGGAAGATTAATTGCCAACAGTAGTAGAAGTGAGAATAAACACTGTCAGAATCAGGGAGCACGATTTAAATTCATATGCTGTAGAAAGCAGTAGCAGAGTCCTCGCCACTAAGAATGCACCATAAAAATGGAGCCAGTGTCAAAGGGAATGTATGGGACACATAGGAAGAATGAATCCTTCCATGCTTGCCAAGAGCTGAGTTTTGAAGGGAAGCAAATGACAGATTTCCAATGCTGGATGAGAGGGTCTTGGACAACATGTCCTAGTGGTCTTCCACCAGTTTCAACATCTCATTTTCTCTCAATTTCAGATCACCTCCTCAGAAGTATTCAATGCAACAATGTAGTTCTGAGATGAATCATGCAAACTCAGATTACTGATCTGTTTCATCCCTTTGAGTTTTGAAAAGATGGTTTTGTTTTCTCTGCTACCTTGAGTGGAAACAGAAGTCAGTGGAACAAAAGATAATCACTTGAATTAAGCAGAGAAATTCTGTCGTGCTGTAGGAAAGAAATATGATGGCAGGGAATGCTTTACTTGCAATTACTACAGTAATTAGCGAAAATCTATGAACAAAAATTTGTTTTATTGTGTAATGTCTTTTTCTGGATTCCACTTTGGTTTCTACTGCAGTCAAGTTTCACTCACCTTGTTGCCTGCCTTACAGCTTCCTAATTTCTTGAAGCTTCTCAACATTCCATCATATGTACACCCCACAGTTTTGCCTTCCATTCTTTAGTCAGTATACACTTAGGCTACCTCCATCTATTGCAAATCATGAATATTGCTACCACGAGCACCAATGTGCAAATGTCTACTCATGACCCTGCTTTCAGTTCTGCCACCTGTATACCTAATATTGGGATTGCAGGATCATATGGCAACCCTATATTTAGCCTCCTATGGAACCAGAGCACTGCACTCCAGAGGGGCTGCACCATTCTACTTCCCTACCATCAGTGTCTCTCCACATTTACTCCAGCACTTTTATCATTCAGTTTGTCTATTTTAAATGCAATTTTATTGTGATATACTCACATACCATATAATTATCCAAGGCATACAATCAGTGTTCATGTATCATCATATAGTGTGCATTGATCATCACAACCTATTTTTACTCATTTTTATAACTCCATAAACAATTAAAATAGGAATAAAAATAAAAGTAAAACATAATGTCCAAAACATCCCCCCCCTTTCCCCTTTATTATTTATTTTATCTTTATGCTCTTACTCATCTGTCCATATGCTGGGTAAAGGTAGTGACAGTCACAAAATTTTCACAATCACTCCTCACATCGTAAAAACTATATATTATACAATCACCTTCAAGAACAGACTACATTTTGTTTCAGGTATTTTCCTCTAGCTTTTCCAATACCCAAAAAATATAATGAGTAGGGGTATCGATTTCATGCATAAGAATAACCTCTACAATGACATCTAGACTGTACTTGAAATCTTCATTTTGCTTCATTCCCCTTCCCCATTTGGTTCAGGAAGTCTTTCTTAATCCTATGACGCAAGGGCCAGGCTCATTCCCAGGAGTCATGTTCCATTTTACCGCAAAGTTTTACAAACCTGGGAGTCAAGTCCCATCTACAAGGAAGACAGTCAGTTTGCCTATGGAGAAAGCTTAAAGAGAGAAGTTACATTTGAGCAACAATAGAAGTTCCATCGATGTGACTCTTAAGCATAATTACCAGCAGTCTTAGCTTCTTTGCAGGACTCAGGACTATGTTTCATAAGCGCAAACTCCAAGATCTATGTCTTGACCTATTAAATTGGTACTACCCACTGCTTGTGAAAATATCAGGTCTTTCCTAAGTTGAGAGGTTTAATATTTCCATGTTTTCCCCAAGTGCTTCAAGGGGACTTTTCAAATCTTTTTTATCTTCTGCGCAGATTACTCTGGGATGTATCAAGACATCACGATAACCTCTACCAACCACACAATCTCATTTACTATTCAAGATTCCATGAGTATGGATTATTGCTTAAACTGGCCGTACAAATTAAATTAAGGACTGTGCTATTGAAATATATAAATTTTGTTCCATATAAACAGCTCTACCTTTGGTATCATATGTTAGTTAATGTCTTAAAATACACTTATTATCATCCTTTACCCTTTACTCTGATTTACCCTAGTCCTGACCAGATGAGCTTCCTTCATATCTCTAATTGAAGTCTGCCTCTTTTTCAGCTTTTGTAACAATTGCTGTATGGGGTAATATTAGCTTCCCTAG
>PVIY010059920.1:0-11844 GCA_004026745.1 Myrmecophaga tridactyla
TTCCTTTCTCATAGACTTTAGCAGCATTAGAATGAAATCATGATTCCCACTAACACCAACCAACTGCTAGTACTCTATCAGTTCCAAGAGCAACAACCAATAAAAGAAATTAAATCTGTTTGCAAATCTGTTAATATTTGCACAAGTCAATAAAACACGATTGGTATGTCACTGGTATAAGTGCCTTTATGTTTTTTCTAAAGGATTCAAATGGAAGGAAGCTATGTGTAAGTTTCAAATTCACCTAACAATTACATATACCCTAGTCTAATAATAGCTATTCTGAGAGAATTTCATGTTTCCTTTAGTTCTTTAATTTTAAGGAAAAGGAATTTTAAAGAACAATGTGACTGTATAAATATATTCAAAGCATTTGAGGATTTTTCATTTTTAATTCCACAGTTTTACTGGTCTTAATTACTGCTAACATAGAACACTAAATCCTGATCTTTTCAGTATCGACATTTGGAACAACTTCACTCCCCATTTCTTAGATTTCAAAATCAAAGGCATATAATATCACTGTCAAAATTATTCTTTTCTAATACTAGAATAATTTTTAGTCTTATATTAATATGAGGAGAAACAAAATAAATCCGCTTATAGCTAAATATATGCATTTATAAAATCCAGGTATTAAGAGTTCAATAATTAAGAGATAGAAACAACTTAAGAAATCATTCAGTCATATACCTTGCCTAAAATTACACATAAAATTAGGAGCAGAAGCACACCAAAACTCTTAACTGTTTTACTTTGGGCTGAAAATTAATTCCCTTTCTCCATTCAAGGCTATGACTTCTTTATAAATCTCTTGATAGAAGACAGATATCCTTATTATTTAAGAAAAGCTTATCTAAATAAATCTGAAATATTCTTCAACAGCATCCCACTATTTCAATTACCAAAGGGAAAAAGTAATGAGTTTAAAAGATTTTAGTTTACTTTATAAAGTGGACATTTACATGCTTACGAAGTATCAAGTTTCATTTGCTTGCCCTCTGCTGACTAATGGGTGAAGTTCAATCTGTTAACTACTAATATAGGTGAACAGCTTTCGTGAATCTAAACGAATAGGATATTATTTCAAAACAGTTATCTTAGTACCTGTGTGTGATGATGAGAACTATAGTAAAAAGAAACAAATAGGAAAAGTGGCTATGGAATTTCTGTTACCTTCATCTCTATTATTTCAAGGAAAGCACTAGTGCCATTAATATAATACACTCTGATATGATGCCGGAGAAAATGACCTCTTGTTAGCACTAAAATCAAATATGTCTAAGTTATATATCAAAATCTTTAGCCCTCTCTTTCAAATCAGATAGTGGTGATCTACTTGATATAGGGGAAATCAAGAACATGGTTACATTTCTTCAAATGTGCTTGCCATAATCCTTTTCTTTATTAATAAGAAATGATAGGTTAGGGTACAGCAATTAAGTGGCTTAAAAGCTGAGTATTATCAGTCTCTTATCTTTAAGCTTGTTCTCTATCTTTCAATATATATATATGATTTCTCTGGCCTAAAATGGCCACTAGTAAGCAGATACAGTACATTACAAATGATATGCAAGGTTGTTTTTAAAAGACATAAAAGTATATATATTTTTTTCTACACAAAAAAACAATGCCATATAACGATCACAGTCTATTACTATGTCATAGAGTACGTAATTTTACTTTTGACAGATACCGCCAAATTACTATCCAAAGAGGGTATACTAGCGTGTATTCCAATGAGTAGAATAAAACAATAGTGCCTATCGTCCTACATAATCTGCATTATTTATCTATCTTCAAACTTTAAAATCATTGCCAATCTGGTAAATGACAAAGATGCTATGCTATTATTCTATTTTGTTTTCCTAGTTGATTGAGGCCGAACATCACTGCATATCCCCACCATGTATTTTCCCTCTATGAATCATGTGTTCAAATCCTTTGCCCATTTTCATTTCTTCTTTTTCTGGGGGGAGAAGGGATGATGTATATCATTTTTACTTACAGATTTATAAGAGTATTTGTACACTACAGAAATTAGCCCTTTTTACAGACATATGCATTAGAAATAATTTTCCCATTTTGTTTTATGCCTTCTGGCTTTAATCAATTTTTTTTTATTTTTATGCTCTCAGATTTTTCCATCATTGATTTATTTCATGCTTATGAAGGTCATTTACATTTTAACATTAAAAAAAAATCATACATACTCACAAATGCTCTAATAACTTGCCTGCTTTCCTTTCTTATGTTAAAATGTTTGATCTCTTTGAAAGTTATTTTAATTTAAGATAAATCTTGCTTTATTTTTCCCCTAATGACTAATCAGTGTCCCCAAGATATTTTTTTAATATGCCATTATTTCCACAATAATTTGAGATGCAGTATTTATTATATTCTAATTTTCACAAATTAGATCCATTTCTGGACTCTATTTTTATTCCACTGATCTGTTTTATTGTGCCAATATCATAATGTTTAAATAACTATAACTACAGGTTTTTTTTTGCATGGGCAGGTACCGACAATCAAACATAGGTCACCAGCATGGCAGGCAAGAATTCTTCCACTGAGCAACCATCACACTGTCCTAAATAACTATAGTTTTAAAATAAGATTTACTATTTTATTAAGTAGGACTTTTTTCCAATAATGCTTTTCTTGTTTGCTGACATTATTCTCCCTTCTCAGATATTTCCTTATTATCCTTACTTATTGATTCTTAGAGATGAACTCTGGGGTTAATTTGTCAAATTTGAAAAAAAAAGCCCTCACAAAGTCAAATAAACATAAAATACTGAATGAAGCTGAATGTGAGAATGATAGAGGGAGCAGGATTGGGGGCACAAATGAAATCAGAAAGAAAGATAGATGATAAAGACTGAGGTGGTATTATCTAGGAATGCCTAGAGTATATAATGATAGTAACTAAATGTACAAATTAAAAAAATGTTTTTGCATGAGGAAAAAAAAGTCAAACAATAACAGACTATGATAAGAATTACATGAATTTATATTCATTTCAAGAGAACTAAAAAAAAAAGGGCAGCTGCCGTGGCTCAGCAGGCAGAGCTCCGACCTGCCGTGCTGGAGGTCTAGAGTTCGATCCCTGGTGCCTCCTGCCCATATACAAATTAAAAAAAAAAAAAAAGAACTGACATATTTACAATATCTGAAAATAAGGTAGGTCTCTTCCATTAATTAAATACACAGAACTGCTTTCAGAATCATATTTCTCTAGTAGTGATTAGCACAAATCCAGTAAAGGCCAACTGAAAAAATTATGTTTATTATAAGCAAAATAATTTAATTCAAAAGTTAAAAGTTGTTGGAAAGTAGTTTGGCAGTTCATCAAAGAGTTGAGGATAGACTTTCCATATGACCCAGAAGTTTTACTCCCAGGTATAGGACCAAGAGAAATAAAAACACATGTTCAAATGGTAGCCCACGACAAACTCTAGGATCTGTTCTGTAACTACTTGGTGAAGTGTGTTTTGAAAATTATTGCTCTTTTTTCTTTGCTTTGTATATGTTATATTATACAATAAAAAAGTTAAGAAAATTTATATGTAAATGGATAGTGACACGCATGGTGAATGTGCAGTGGATGGAATATGTATTCAAATTTCAAGACGCACATATCTGAAAAAAGAAAAAAAGAAAAAGATACATGTTCATATAAGAACTTTTACAGAAACATTCATAAAATCAGTGTTTATACTAGCCAAGAAGTGGAAACAAACCAAATGTTCATCAACTAATGAATGGATAAACAAAATGTGGTATATCCATGCAATGGAATATTATTCAGCTAGAAAAAGAAATGAAGCATTGATAAATGCTACAAAATGGATGAATCTTGAAAACATTATCCTAAGTCAAAGAAATGTATAGGAGAAATCCAGAATAGGCAATACTACAGAGACAGAAAGTAGATTAGTGATTGCCACAAGATGGGGGAAGGTAGAACTGAGAATGACTGCTAACAAGTAGAGTTTCATTTTGGGTTGATGGAAATGTTCTGGAATTATATAGTGGTGATGGCTGAACAATATTGTGGATATTGGTGTCCTAAAAACCACTGGATTGTACACTTTAAAACAGTGAATTTCATATGAATTTTCTCTCAACAAAAACATTAAAATCCACTTACCATTTTCTGTGGTATTGATACAAAATTAGGATAGCCAAGGACATCCTCTATGAAGTTATTGTCACAGCATTTTCCAATCCAAATGTAAAAAACCTAAAAACAAAAAACAACAAAATATTTAAACTCCTTAATCAGTCCAAGAAAACCCACTATAGCTAATGTTCTCAACGTTAACATACAAAGAAGTGTAAAGTATGCAATGTAAAATAAAGTACAAATCAACACAGAAGTAAAAAGGAAACTGACATAATCAGTACGCTGTCAAAATTTACATCCAGGAATCTAGAGTGGTTCATGTCCTCTTTTCTTAAATCTTAAGGCTTCACATAAAATTTTACTTTTTCCTATACTCTTTTCCCAACGGGAGTGTAATTCTTTAATCAGGATAATTGACTCACTATATTTTCTATCCATTATTTCAATTACTGTCCCTGTATTTTAACTCATGGGTTTCCTCTTGCTCTGTTGCTATTCAAATCCTTTTCCTACTCATAAAGGTATTATTTGTAACTCTTTTGGCCATTCTGACATCCTTCACCACCTCTGCCCAGTGACTTGTGAACTCCTATCATTTATGGATACTAATGCTTTCTGGCAATACATGATGTACGCTGAAGTAGATAAACTTTTGAGGTCCCTTTGAATTCTATGATTTTAGATAGTAAAGTTCTTAATGACAGGAATTATCTCTTTACCTTTGCATTAAGTACACAAAATCCATGATAAAAAAAAATTCATTAATCTATGATTATAAAATGATGCCCAATTGGAAAAGTCTAAAATAAACTGACTTTGTGTTCCAGTTACCAATTTATTGACTCTCATCTCCTAATCTGCCTTTTAATGCCTGCTCTATGATAAGAGAGCTGGACCCTGTGTTTCTCCTTTGCCAGCTAACAGTGTTAAATTTTATCAGTGGAGAGTGCTTACAGAGCCACAGTCCATAAGGAAAGCACCTTCTCTTGTCAACTTTTCTGCAGACAATTTTTGAAGAGGTGGCTGAGGTACAATCCTGTCATTAACATGTATTGCACCCTGAAAAGAGAAAAGATAGAATGTGAGTGAACTTCTGTTGCTATCATCACCGTTTAGAAGATAATGACCACAAGATCTTTTTGAAATGCTGAAAGTGATACCTAACAATTTTCCAGAATGCAAAAGATTATTAATATATTACTACCTTGATGTTAAATCAAGACACTCAAATATATTCAAATAAAAAAAGTAACAACATCATATTTAAAAAGAACTGTCAGATTCACCTTTTGGGGCCAGGATATGTTAAAAGTTTGACTGCTGAATCTTATACACAACAAGCTATATTTTCATATTTCTCTGATAGCACAATGCAAAAAAGAGTCTAAAAAGTATAGTTTTAACACAAGGAAAAAGAGAAGGTACCATACATTTGCATATTCAAATTACAGTCTGATCACATCATAAACAGTAAATATCTATAAAATATAAATGGAAATGTCTACTCTACAACTTAGCTTTGTAATAAATATTATAAGCAACCCAAAAGATGAATTCCTTTCCATTTAAAATTGTTTTTCAAGACTCTAGAACTACAGATTGTATATGATCATCCCACCATCCAATCAGATCCATAGCTAGTGTCTTTAATATATTACACTACTATAGGGAAAAAAGGATGGACAAATTTTATTGAAAATATAGTACCATCTTAGCTATAGAATCAAAATATTCAAATGTATTCAAATTTAAAAATTATAAATGCAGTAAAGCAAGTCATACCTCATCTGTCAATCTGTCTATCCTGTATAAGTTGGGATGAATCATTTTCATTAGATGAACAAGTGGCTGAGACTTTATCTGACACATCGCATACACACGATCATCCAGGCGTGTGCTTGTACCAGTTCTAAAGGCTTTCTACAAGATAAAGAAAACACAGTTTTTCAACTAAAACAAAAATATAGTGAAAAAATATTTTAGGGAGGGCAACAGTGGCTCAGCAGGCAGAGTTCTCGCCTGCCATGCCGGAGACCCGGTTTCAATTTCCAGTGCCTCCCTATGCAAAAAAAAATTTTTTAAATATATACCATTAATCACAGAAAAAGCAAGGCCCTCAAAGTCAGACATACCTGGATTAATTCCCAGTTCTGAGATTCAGTAAGTACTTACTGAATTCAGTAAGTATGTAAGTATGTTCAGTAAGACACTGAGCAAATTATTACTTAGTTTTTATAAGCTATGCTCATTAAAAAACAAGAAAAATAATGCCTCTTTAAGATGTTGTCAAGATTAAATAAGATGGAATGTATATGACACCACTTATGGTGCCTGAGACTATAAGACATCCAATAAATATTAGATCTTTTCTTTAGAGTCTCTTTCAGGAAATACATATTAAGGGTGCTAAGAGCACACCATTATTCAAATTTTTCACATGTATCAAACAAAAGGTTTTACAAGAGTCATCATGTATCTCTGTACTTCATTTTCCACTGATCTTTTCTTATCATTCAAAATTCTTCAAATGGTACATTGTATAACCCTGTAGTTAAGTATTTAAAAAAATCTAAAAATTACATTTCCCTTCAGTTATCTGAGAGTTGAAAAAAAAAAAAACACAAAAACTTTATTAAATAGTGCTTAGAGAACTACCTGTTTGAGGAGGGCCAAAACATAGAGAGGAAATAACTTCAGGGAGTTGGGTGCTATCAATGCAGAGTGCTGTAAATTTGAGACTGTTGAACCATATGCAGATAATGAATCCACCACGGCATTCACTAAGGCATCTCTAGCATCTGACAGACTTGATGAAACCGACCGATCCACAGCTGAAAAGCAACCAAAAGACATTTAACCATTAGATTCCAGTGAATGCTTTAAATACAAAAAATTTCAATGCATTATTTAGGAAACAAAAATTTGTTTTTGTTTTTTGGAGAGAAAAATATATTTCACCTTCTTTCTCATTTTGAAGTGTTTGCTGATTATACATGTTTTCTTAACTAAATCTGTCAATTACAGTAAGTCTAGAACTTTTGGGACTTTTTTAATCTCTCAAATCTAAAAACACTTAGTGAGTATTGATATTAGAGAATGTATATCATCCATTTACTTCTGGAAAACTGGTGATGTTATTACTCAAACTGAAGTCACATGTATAAATTAACATTTTTTCTACATAACTGATATAAGTTCCTCAGTCTGAGGTTCCTCTTGTGATACTTTAAAACCTTTGTCAAATCATTCCCAGATTAAAATAAATGAGAAGGCAAACTGAGTATAGGTTTTCACTAAAATTTGACAGCGTGAGAGATCAGTGTGAAACTTATTTAAGTATATATTTCCTAAAATAGAATTTATATATATGCTCGATTTAAAAAAATAAAATTGTATTGAAGTACAGTTGTGGTGTAACCGACTTGAAATCTATACAAAATTAGACTTGAAATTTGGGTAAACAGTTCTCCCCAAAATAAGTAACAATGGCTGTTTCTCTAGAGGACTACACAGGAAATGGTAAAGCTCATTTCATGTTTTAATTAATCTAAAAGACAAATTCATTAAAAGCAAATCAAAATTAAAAATTCCATATTGTATTAATTCCCCAAAAGATTTTTAAAATTTGTATACGGTAAAATGAACTCTTGGTTTCTAATTCTATGGTGGCTATGTGTTACATGCATAGCATGTAGTTGCTACCACAATCAAGATACAGAAAGTTGTATCACTCAAAAAAAAAAAATTCCCTTGTGCCACACACTTTGGGTAAAACCCCTGTTCAGCCCCCAAACCCTGACACTGATCTATTTTCTATCCCTATAATTTTTCCCTTTCCAGAATGTCATATAAATAGAATCATATGTATTTATTTAGTCTTCTGGGTCTAGTTTCTTACACTTAGCATAATGCCTTTGAGAGTCAACCAAGTTTGTGTATGTATCAACAGTTGATTCCTTTTTATTGCTGAGTTGTATTTCATTGTATGGATGTACCATAGTTGGTTCATACATTCAGCAGCTGAAGGACATTTAGGTTGCTACTAGTTTTTAGTGATTACGATCTCTGAAAGATTTTTAAACTAAAGAATTAACAAGAAATATTAAATCCAATTCATACACTGCAGCAAAGGAAAACATAAAACACACTTTTTAAATAAGGGATTTCTAAGGGAAAAACACACCCTAAGACTCACTTCTTAGAATACAAAAATACATTTCACCTGTTCTTTTTTACTTACCCATGTTTGCTAGAAGGCAAATGGCTGCTTGCACATCGACTCCTGCATAAACATCTGCTAATGAACTTACCACTGGCAAACATAGCGTATGCACTCTAATTCTCCGCTCACCTAAACAAAATGATAAATAAAATTACATTGCAAAATACATTAGACCAAGAAAAGAGTAAAATGAACAGGTCAAAATTTTATTCACTTTATTGTTCTGACCAGGTTAACAGGATTTTGAGCTATAACAACAAAATTTTACAACATACAGCTTTAAAAAAAAATTAAACTCTCTCTCAATCTGAAGAGAGACCATGAACATATATTTTGTTTCTTATTGAACATTTGGTGTTTTTAGAAATGTTATTCATTCCAAATTATATCCAAAAGAGTAAAATATCATAAGATTTAGACCATCTAATAACAAATGTGGATTTTAATAACTATGCAGAATTTTTTATTTTGAAGGGCAAGAAATAATGCTAAGGATGGTACAGCTGGATTTAATATAAGTTGTTTACCAGAAAAATTTGCTCCCAGGAAAATAAGTTTCCCCCAAGTCAAAAAGATATTACTTTATTATTTACAGATTCACAATGAGAGCCAAAACAAGCTAACAAAAAACCCACAAAGAAAGAAAAATAAAAGAACATATATTTGATTAACGTCATTACTTTGCAAATTCCATTACTTTCCTCTTTACTCCTCACTCCACTAAAGAGCAACTGAAAGGAGGGGAGAAATATTGCTGCAAGCCATATTTAATTTCTGTTAACATTACCTTTGCTTGATGTATATAACAGAGCTGTCTGAAAGCACACTAAGGAAGTATCTGTTAAACTTTCTTCAATTGACAGCTGTACTGCAAACCCAGCATCAGGATTGATGTTGGCAAGGGACAACAAATCAGTGGAACGAACAAAGAAGTTTCCATGAAAGGTGTGCATTGAAAGGCCTGTGAAAGAGAAAATTTGATTATAAAAGATGAAGTAACAGTAGCATCTTAATCTCAGGCTAACGTGTACTTTCTAAAGTAAAAGATGTCTCTGATTTGAATCAAAAGTAACCCGACTGGGAGTACTCACTGGAAGTAGGATTAGAGTAAGGGTAAAGATACTAAAACACTAATTTTAAAAAACAGTATAAGCTGTAGACAAGTGAGACTACACATTTAACTTGTATTGGTAAGTAGCTAATCTCATTAATCTTGTCTCATCATATGTGATGTGGAGTCAGACATATAACAAATGCACAAAATTAAGCAAATGAAGGTTACTGTAAAACTCATTTGAGTTTTTAAAATAAAAGAATCACTTATGCATTGACCTAAACTGAAGAAACGCAACTTGAAGACTATTTAAATAACTATACAGAGGCAAATTTTGTTTGACAATTCTAATTTAAAATCTTCCATATTCTCCTAATTCTCTTTCTAAGATAACCCTGAAAATAGGATTTCTTTCCAGCTGTTCCTGAATTCCTAAAGCAAAACATTACATTTGCCCCTAATTTAAGTTATATAAAAGATTGGGCAATACTTCAATAATTACAAAAGAGTATGGCTAACTGGATCAAAGAGCAAATCCTCATGATGAACATTTATCATCATAAGTAGTCAATATATGAATGTTGATTAATTTTGACATAAGTATATAAGGTAAAGCATACTTTTTAATTTCATACCTTTAGTACATCTTATTCTCATAACAGCTTCAAATCCAATTTTTCTTGTGAGATATCGTTTTAGGTCTTTTTGTAACTTTTCTGCTTGTGAAGGATTGTGAGTATAGTGGAAAGATGGATAATAATAGATGCACCCTGCAGAATACTTGGACATGCAAGCTTTAGAGAAAAAGTTTTAAAAGTATTAGCTACAGAAACAATAATAGCCTTTTACTTCACATAGTAGTATAGATCCTATAACTATGAAGAAATCTAAGTCATAATGAGAAAACCTAAGCTGCCAGAATAAGATAAATAATATGTAAATCTGAGAAAACAGAAACATTTGTAAAATATAACTTATATGGTAAAGTTTACTTTTGAGCAAAATTTGAAGGGAATCTTTTTGCAGAAACAAAACAGTAATAGCATTTTATATTAGTACAGTGCTTAAAAGTTTACTAATAATTTCCACAGATATTTAATTCACATGCCTTTTCCCTAAAATATAGAGAACTTCGAAGATTTTTATTTAATTATGTATTAAAAACATTCATGTAAACAGATTTAAAAAATGCTATTTCCTTACCTAAAGAAGCAAGATCAGAATACTGTGAACTTAAAAGGAACAAATCCACTGCAGTCTGCTGCCCTGAGCAATCTAAAGCAAGTTTCTTATAAAAATCAGTTGCAGGGCCAAGATGTTGCACAACCTAAATCAAAAGATCACAAAGTAAAAGTCAGAAACCTTTAATTATATACATACTTCTATCTGTTTCTAATAATAATTAGGAAGACAATATGTCTTCTGTTCTCCTACCTGACTAAGGAGTTTAAAAAATGCCAACCCAGTTGGTGCACAAATCCAATAATAATAATAATACCAGCTAACATAAAGCTGTTATTAGGTGCCACACTGCTCGACATGATTTATATATATATATATCAACTAATTTAATATTCATAGTAATCCATATCTCCTAGGAGTTTTAAGATCTCCATTCTACAGATGAGGAAACCGAGGCACAGAAGAATTAAGTAACATGACCAAGAGCAGTCTAGCTCCAGAGTGAGTGTGGTTAACCATGATTATATACTGCTTCATAACATTATGAGAGGGTAACAGATTAAGGAAGGTTTTTCCTAATTATGAGGAAACGAGCTGAGGAGGTGCACTGTTGTCTGAAAGAGGCACAAATTACAGAGCCAGACTCTAAATTCTTAATCACTAATGCTACATCGTATAACAAAATGGTTTAACTCTCAATTATATTGTATGATGATTATATTAGAGTTTACTCAGATATCAAAGAAGATGTAAACCAGAAGTAATTTTTAAGTTTTGAGTCCCAGCCAGGTAGAGAATACTAGTGAAAGTTAAAATTAGAAAAAAAAATTATATCAAGGCATTCAGAACATATTTAACAGCTTACTCTGTTCAAAACACCTCAGATTACAAAACAGACTATAATGGAACAAAGAGCTGAATGCTAGCTGCACTTGTTTAATGAGTTTTAAAAAATAATTGCCCTAATTTACTTTAAAACTAGTTTCCTTTTCAAAAGGAATTAAAAAATACAATTTTTATAAAAATTGATAGACGGTGCCATTTTTCTCTAGCAAAGTGGTAAAAAATAAAAAAATAGCAACAATACTTAAAGGTGCTGGAGGATGAGAGTCTCTAAGAGTGCAAGTTGATAAAAAACAAAACTAAACAAAATAAAACACATTAATAACTTAAAGTTTATGCCCTTTGACCCAGTAATTTCAATTCTAGGAATGTGTTTTATGGACAAACTGAAGATTTATGAGACCATAAAAT
>PVIY010059921.1:0-11849 GCA_004026745.1 Myrmecophaga tridactyla
CCTCCCCCTCCCCCCTCGCTGTCCATTTGGCACTTTCAGCTGGTGACAGCTTCATCCGGGCACTCTCGGACTGGCATCTCCCCGCCACGTTTCTGGCAGTGCCAAGTCCATCTGCATCTTCATCTGCCTGTTTGTACCCCACGGTTGGCTCAGGGGACTTAAAGAGCCCGACATCCCTTCCTGCTTCTCCCCAGCTCCCCCAGCAAGTTCAGACACTCGAAGGGCTAAAAGCACAGATGTCCCCTCGACACCTCCTTTTTCCTTGCCCCTGTGTCAGAGTTCTCGCCCAGCCTGCCATTCCTTCCTTGCATGTGTCTCTCAAACCCACCCATCCTCTCCAGCTCCCCTGCCCTATCCTAGTCCAGGCTGCTGTCCCCTGTTGCCTGGACTTTAGCTGCAGCCCTTTTGTGACCTCCCGGCTTGCCCTGCTGCTGCCCACCTCTTGTCATTTCTCTGCAGGGGAGCAGGTGCCCATGTCACCCCTTTGCATGGAACCCTCATCAGTGGCTGCTCCTTGCTGTCAGAAAAATGACCATAGCCCTTCCAGGGCCCAGAAGCCCCTCCCTCTCCCCAGATCCCAGCTCCTGGCTAGCAGGCTCCTGCCACAGGGCCTTTGCACATGCCCTGCCTGGCCACCCGCCTAACTCTCCTTCACTACTTAACTCCTGCTTATCCTTTGCACGTGGGTCAAAGGAAATTTCCTCAGGGAAGCCTTTCCCTACCTGCCCCACCCCACTGAGTTCGGGGCCTTAGGGGTTCTCAGAATGCCCTGTGCTCCCAGTATGTCCCTTTTCACAGCATGTCCCTTTTTCCATGCCTGTTGACCTTGCTTCTCAGAGAATTGGAACTATGTCTATTTTTGCTCCTTCTTAGGCCCTCCAGCTCCTGGCCGAGTACCTGCCAAATGAGTGAGCATAGTTTTAGAATTATAAATCAACATTCACCATGCAACTCGGGAAGGATCAAACAGGATGGTTTCTCACCACATTACATGTTCCCTTAGAGGTCCGCAGGTCAGCCTTTTTGCTTTGTGTTCGCTGGTGTGGGTCTGGGCAGAAAAGAAGAAATAGTGACCGAAAACCCACTCTTATTGAGGTTTATGATTTTTACAAAATACAGAGTATTACAAACAGAATTAGGACTGGGAAATTGTACACATCTGTGTCTTTGGGTTGTGGGAAATTGTGTGCATATGCGTCTTTTAAACGTTCAATTTTTTTTTTTGTATGCTGAATGGTGGGGGTCACATTTCATTATTTTTCCATGTGAGTATCCCATAATTGCAGCACCATTTGTTGAACTTTATTTTTTATGTTTTTTTGGGGGGGCGGTGCCTGGACCAGGAATCGAGCATGGGTCTCCCGCGCGGCAGGCGAGAATTCTACCGCTGAAGTACCCTTGCACCCCTAAACGCTCTTAATTTTTAAAGTTCATTTGGTGAGATGGAGAAGGCTGTCCAACAGGGGTTGAGGGAGAAACCCCCAGCTGCCTCCTTCCAGGGCAGGGTGCATCTCGGGGCTGAAGGAGCCGCTGTCTGAATGGGGGCGAGGAGCGGGGCTGCTCCTGGCACAGCAGCTCCAGGCTCAGGAGGGCATTTCTGTGTCAGGGACCATCTCTTGTTAGTATCTAGAGTTTTCACATCTCTGAGCTAATAAACTGATACAAACACATACAGCCAGACATGTTGTTTAGTTAACTAGAGCGGTACTCAGGGTTCTCTGGAGAAACAGAGCCGGCAGTTGAGATCTGTAACGTCTCATGCAACCGTGGGAATGCAGGAGTCCCAAATCCGCAGGGCAGGCTGCCAGGCTGGCAGCCCCAACGAAGGGTCTGGACAGACTCCACAGGAGAGGCTCGCTAGCTGAAAAAGCAGTGGAAATTCTCTCTTCTCCCTTAAAAGCCTTCAACTGATTGAATCAAATCCAACTGGTTGGATTATCTCATTTGCGGGAGACATGCCCTTAGTTAATCATAGATGGGATCAGCCACCGCTGCAGTCAGCTGACTGAGGATTTAATGCCCTAGCCTTCTGGCTTATCAACCAACCAGGAAGTGGCCTTGCAGCCACAGGCCAGTGCTTGCCTGACCAGATAACCAGGCACACCACCTGGCCAAGCTGAGAGCTGACCCCAACCCTCACAGCTAGATTTTTTTATTTTAAAAGCAATGAATGTTCAAGGTGACACATGCACGGTGACACACACACATGCACACACGCCCAGCAGTCTACAGTGAGAGGTGGGTCCCCCTCACAGGCCAGAGCCTCGGGCCCCTCAGATCTCACCACCACCCTGCACCCTAAGGCACCCCGAGGTGCTGTCACCCGTTTCTAGTGCATCTTCCAGAAATACTCCACAGATACAGAAGCAGCCGCGAGCTCGTGCATCTATATTCTGAAGAGAAGACACACCCTGGAGGTTTGGTCTTGGATTGCAAAAGCAGGCTCTGAAAAACAGCAAGACCCAAAATGGGTGGTGGGCTCTTTTGGGCTCACGGCCCCACCCAGACCCCCTGCGTGGCCAGCCTGCTGCACCCTCCCCTCCCTGCCATTCCAGCACCATCTGCCCTGCCCAGTGACGGGGGGCCTTGGGCAAGTGGATGTGCTCAGGGGGGCAGGTGATTGCATGGGGGGCAGCAGGACCCTGCTGGTCCGCATGAAGCCCAGGTCCCTTTTTTTTTTTTTTAGCGAAGTTGACATTTCACCTAAACAGCAACTCACCCTTTTAAAGTGAGACTGCAGTTTGCAGCCACCACCTCTCTCTGCTTCCAAAGTATCTTCCTCAGCCCCACACGTCTTCTTGAGCTCATTTCATGCTCAGCCAAGGGCGGCTCCCCTGCGCCATCTCCTCGCTCATCCCACACCCTTTCTGTCTGCAGGGGGATGGAAGCGGGGACCTGTACTGTGGGACGTGCAGGCAGTTCTTCAGCTCCCTGCATAACAAGAAGGAACACCTGCTGGGAAAGCAGCACCTGCAGAACCTCACAGGTAACCAGTGGGCACATGCAGCCTTCCCTGCCACCTGTGCTGAGACCCCCCCCACTCCACAGCCCCCACCCCTGCTTAAGATGTCATTTCATTTTAAGTTAGGATCTAATCAAACTCACTCACTGCCAGGTGGCTGTTTGGGTGGGAGCACATCTTCCAGGGCACAGGGTGTCATTGGCCTCTTAACTACCCCGTTGGGGGCCTCAGTTCCTCCCTGGACCCAGCCCCACGGGCTCCTTGAGTGTTCCCAGAGCTGAGTGTCCCCACCGTGCCCATCTCGGGGCCTGGACACTGTGGCCTCCGTCCGTCCCTCCCTTCTCTTTGCTCAACTGTCACCTTCCCGGGAGCCTGTCCTTGCCTGCAGTTCCCACAACCCCCTGATGCTCCCTGCCTTCGGTCTGCACGTCACCTCTCCCCCTCCTTCCTGCCTTCCAAAAGCCTTGGTCATCTGCTCATTCATTTCATTCTTGTCCATGAGTTGAAGGCTGTTTGCCTGTTTTATTCACTAAGGTATCCCCTGGGCCTAGAATGCTGCCTGGTACTCAGAGGAGGCACTCAATAAGTGTTTGTTGAATGAATGAGTGAATGCCTTCAGCAAACGTACCCTGAGCACTCATTTCTCCCTGGGCACCGTACCATGTGCTAGAGACCCAGAAAAGAATAAGACAGAGGTCTGTCTGGAGGAAAACCAGGCTCCAGGGTGCAGGCTACTGCAACTGTCCTTGCACTAAAAGGTCTCGCGTGCATGGCATGTGGGACCTGTGGTGCATGAGGGAGGCCCCTCCCGGGATGGCAATGCCATAAAGTCACAGTGTTCTCTGGGCCCAGAGAAGAGCCTCTGAGATGTGAGCAGTTGCAGCAGGAATTAGGCTCAGGTGCATTCTTCTTCTGTTTTCCACATGTTCTCTAATGTTGTCAAAATGGAAATAGGAAGACCCTTGATTCAGGTAGATTTGACTTAAGCCTGAGTCTGTGCTGTGCTTGCTGGTTGGCCCTGGGCCAGTTACTTTACCTCACTGTGCCCTCTGCTTCCTCATCTGGAAAATAAGGATGAAATTGAAATTTCACCAGCTTTTCGGAGGATGGAAGGTGCCTCAGGCAGCGCCTGCCCTGGCTAAGGTGTCCCCTCATCCGGAAAGGTTTCAGACCCTGGGCATGGCGTGGGGTCTCCTCAGGCCTGCGCCCCGGGGGGCGCTAAGGGTGCTACGCCAGGGTCTGCCACAGTGCCCATCGTGGGTGCTCAATAAATATTTTATAAAGGAATATACAGGAGGCTGGCAGCAAGTCTGGTGTTTGAAAGGACAGACACTGTTTCCAGAAAGTCTTGTGGAAGGTAACTAATAAGTCTCATTTTACTAAGGTAAAAATAAGTCTCATTGCCTGCTGGTGAGTGTAAAATATAGGGACAGGCATAGAGTTATACCATGTAAGTTACCTCTGGGAGAATGAAGGTCCATTTTCAAATTCTGTAAAATCTTGTGCCGGGGGACTGTGCAAAGCTGGATGTACCGGTGGCTGTGATCTGGGGAAAGCTGATAACTGTTTGAAAGGAAGCAGACATGGGCCAACCTTGCTTTGCTCTCCTTCTGCATCACCCACCACCCGGTTTGCCTCCTGTACTTTACTCGGGCTCTGCGAGATTTGCCATTTCTGCTCATCTTGGTGAGACACTGCGGAAAAGAAGGGGCTTCCGCAGCCCTGCCCTTGGGAGGCTGCAGTCTCTGACGCTTGGTCCTGGCTGGGGAGGGGGCTCTAGCCTGGCTAGGGAGGGCCAGCGGGGTCACCTGCCCCCTTCCTGGAGAACCTCTTGCCCGGCTTCCTCCCCAGGGACACCCCTCCCCCTGGGCTCCTCAGCAAGACAAGGGAGAAATGAGATCCCAGAGTTCCTTTCTGTTTTAATAACTTTACTGAAATATAGTTCACATGCCGCGCAGTCCACCCACTTAAATAAGGTGCAGTGGTTTGTGATATATTCGCAGGCATGCACAACCATCATGCTATTGAACTTTAGACTGTCCCTTACCCATCAGCACGCATTCTCCACTTCCACCCAGTCCCTCTAGCCCTGGCCAACTACCCCTCTACTCTCTCCCTCTCTCTCTGTCAGGGTCCCAGAGCTTTAAAACCGGATGCGTCTTTTCCACTGAGAATCCAATAGGCGTTTCTGCCTCAGTGACATCCTAGTAAGGCCACGTTGTGTCTCTGTTGAGAGCCCGTGTTCAAATCCTGCTCAGTCGCTTGGGCAAATTATTCACCCTTGAAGATAATAATACCTAGCTCCAAGTAGGGGCTACGTGAATTGCCTAATATGCTGGTACATTCTGTCCTTCAGCAGTTATGAGCTCCTCAGTACCTTCACCTTACTTTCTAGGAATATCAAGCTGCTAATGGCTCCCTAGAACTACCAGCTGTGCAATGCCTTTGTGAACTCGCTCAGTCCGTCCTTCAGCTGGAATGGTCTTCCTCCTTCTGTATGCCAAGCAAACTCCTCTTCACCCTTCAAAACTCATCACAGTTGAGGACTCCTTTTCCAGGTGGCCTCCCCTGCTTCCTGCTACCATCTCCCTGCCCGATGCATTCTGCTCATGTGTCCCTGTCCCCCACCACAGCTGGAACCAGCAGGTCGGGACTGGCATGCCCTCCTGTGGGCCGAGGACCAGGCATGAGGAGCTGCTCACACCAGCTCCCTCTGGGGCTGGCCCTCACCATGGGAATTCTTTGCTGTTTAGGGGAATTCGAAAAAGATTCTGCCGATTACTCCAAGCGTCTGGAATCTCCAGAAGAGGAAGGTCAGAATTTGAACAAAGGGGACTCAAACAAGGAAGCCGACTGCCCCCACTTGCCTCTGCTCAGAGGCCTGATTCCAGAGAAGAGTTTTGCTTCACTCGACTTGTGTTTTTTGCAAGAATTTATCTTTAAACTGCTGAAAAGTGAGTAGTTAAGTTTGGCAGCTCTCAGGTACCTCAAGGGACTTAGGATCTTTGATGGAATAAGTTACATCATAGGTTATAATATTAAGTGGAAACAAAAAGAAAACAGGCTACAGTTAGAGGATAATAACAGAACAAATAATCAGAAGAAGGAGTAAAGCAAAAGCTTCAGTGAGCCAGGCTCAGTTCTAAGCATTTTAAATGAATTATGTCTTTCACTTCTTTAAAAAACACCATAAGACAGGTAATAGAATGGCCTCCTTTTTAGAAAAAAACATTTTTATTGTAAAATGTAGCATATATACAAAGAAAAGAAAGAAACAGCAATACTTTTCACAGTACACTTCAACAAGTAGTTACAGAACAGATCCCAGAGTTTGTCATGGGCTACCATTCCATCCTCTCTAGAGCTTTCCTTCTGGCTGCTACAGAACACCGGAGGCTAGAAGGAATATCAATATAGTGACTCAGTTGTCATACTAATTTGTTAAATCCTATTTTCTCTATTATACCTCCTCGTTCTCCTTTGATCCTTCTCCCAATGTATAGGGATCTTTGGGCAATGCCCTTTCTGACTTCATGTTGAGAAGGGATGTCTACACTAAAGGACAGGGGGATGTAATTAATTGATAATCTCAGAGCAGCTGGTCCCTCTGAGTTTCTTCAGGAATTACGGGTTCTAGGAAGGCAAACCTAGTGCATGAAACTTTTATAGAGTCTCAGCTTGAGCCCTAGATGTCCTTAAGAGCCAACAGGAGCCATGTTGGTTGGGGTTTAGCAAACCATGGCCATCAGCGCCATCTAACTGGGGCTGGTGTAAGAGCAGCCTCCAGAGCAGCCTCTTCACGCCATTTGATCTCTCTTGGCCACTGAGGCCATATTTCATCATACTTCTTTTCCCCCTTTTGGTCAGGGAGGCATTGTCAATCCCACGGTCCCAGGGCCAGACCCATCCCCGGGGGTCATGGCCCATATTGTCAGGGAGATTTCCACCCCTGAATGTCATATCCCATGTACGGGGGAGGGCAATGATTTTCCTTCCAGAGTTGCGGTTAGAGAGAGAGGCTACATCTGAGCAACAAAGAGGTTTCCTGGAAACAAATCTTAGGCCTTGTTCTAGGTAGTCTTAACTTCTCCACTACAGAAATAAGTTTCGTAAGGGCAAGCCTCAAAATCCAGGGCTTGGCCCATTTGCTTGGGAGTCCCCAGTAGTTGAGAGGTACCAGGAGTTTCCCAGATGAGAAAGCTTAATAGTTCCATTTATTTTTCTTTGGACCCTCAGGGGACTTTACCAATACTTTTTAATTATCAGCCCACTGTAGTCTTCAGTGTCTCCAGGTATTGCATTAAGCTATACAGAAGTACAAGGCCTTACTCCAGTTCTGGACTCCAGGAGTTTGGGTTGTTTAAATGAGCTCTCCAGAGAGGTGGATTAGATCGTATGCTGGTTTGAAATGATGTATGTACCCTAGAAAAGCCATGTTTTAATCCTAATCCCATTTTTGTAAAGGCAGCCGTTTCTTCTAATCCCTATTCAGTACTATGTGTTTGAAACTGTAATCAGATCATCTCCCTGGAGATGTGACTCAGAGATCAAGAGTGGTTCTTAAACTGGATTAGGTGGAGACTTGACTCCACCGATTCGGGTGGGTCTTGATTAGTTTAGGGGAATCCTATAAAAGAGGAAACATTTTGGAGAAAACTGGAGATTCAGAGAGAACAGAGAACACCACAGCACCATGAAGTAGAGAGTCCACCAGCCAGTGAGTTTTGGAGATCCTCCCGGAGAGCTGGAGAGGAAGTTAACAGATGACACCGTGCTTGCCATGTGCCCTTCCACTTGAGAGAGAAACCCTGAACTTCATCGGCCTTCTTGAACCAAGGTATCCTTCCCTAGATACCTTCGATTGGACATTTCTATAGACTTGTTTTAACTGGGACATTTTCTTGGCCTTAGAACTGTAAACTAGCACCTTATTAAAGTCCCCATTTTAAAGGCCATTCCGTTTCTGGTATGTTGCATTCTGGCAGCTAGCAAACTAGAACAGACTGCTACAGAAAATGTAGGTTCTAGACACAATAAACCTCTCTGCCTTTGGTCTCATACAGTAGGAGAAGCTCTAGAGTACCTACGCTATCATCTTTTACCCTGCATTCAGATTTACCCTAGTCCCAGCCAGACTGACTTCACTCTTATCTCTAATTGGGGCCTGATCTCTTTTTGGGTTACTTTAACTGTTATTGTATGTAGCTGTGCTAACTTTCAGGCCGCAGCTCCATTTCTGGGTCTTAGGTTCACAGAGGTACTCAGACTTCCAGGGAAATACCAGCTGATACACACATAGCTCAGCTCTCAGAACCTAGAAATACACTGACAGCTTCAGTCCAAGTGTGGCTGCTCTAAGGGTTCACAATCTAGGCTCCAGTTTTCTTCTAAGTATTTTCTGAAAGAGAGCTTAGTATATCTGTTCCTTTGTTTCTGGCTTATTTTGAACAAACAGTATCCCTAAGGTTTATTCAGTTCATTTCACACCTGCTGACATCTTTCCTTTTTGTAGCTGCACCATATTCCATCATATAAATGTATCACAGTTCACCTAGAATGACCTCTTTTTAAAGATGAGAAAAGTAAGACACAGAGAGGCGACATAACTTACCCAGGTTGCACAGGTGAGTGGCTGAGCTGAGATTTTAAACCCAGGCTATCTGATTCTAAGACCTGTGCTTTTTCTCCTTCCCAACTACCTCAATTACATGAAAGCACATCTGAAGTATCAGTAAAAGAGAGTTCAAATAGAGTCGAGAGGCTACTCCAGAGGTTGCTCTTATGCAGGCTTCAGTTAGATCTTGCTACCTATCATAACCCGCTGTTCTAGTTTGCTAGCTGCCAGCATGCAACACACCAGAGACAGATTGGCTTTTAATAAAAGGGGATTTATTTTGTTAGTTCTTCAGAGGAAAGGCAGCTAACTTTCCACTGAGGTTCTTTCTTACGTGGGAAGGCACAGGATGGTCTCTGCTGGCCTTCTCTCCAGGCCTCTGGGTTCCAACAACTTTCCCTGGGGTGATTCCTTTCTGCATCTCCAAAGGCCTGGGCTGAGCTGCGAGTGCTGAGATGAGGTATGCTGAGCTGCTTGGGCTGTGCTGTATTGAGTCTCTCATTTAAGCACCAGCCAATTAAGTCAAACATTATTCATTGCAGCAGGCACGCCTCCTAGCCGACTGCAGATGTAATTAGCAACAGATGAGGTTCATGTACCATTGGCTCAAGTCCACAGCAACAAAACTAGGTACATTCACCTGGCCAAGTTGACAACTGAATCTAACTACCACACCTGCCAAACCCCAACCAGTACCATTCCAGCCAATCCTAGAGAACACCTAGGGTGATAGAGGATTCCACAAGGATTCCATGCACTAGAGTAACTTTCCAGAAACCTACAACCTCAAGATGGGTCCCTGGTCCAGATAAGTCCTGAAACTTAGAGGGCCCAACCTCTCCAGAACATCAGATAGTTCCATCTCCCTACCCCATATTAGTGACAGACCCTTCCAGTATGAAAAAAAAGTTAGAATAGCCATAGCCCAAACATTAAATTGGGCTTTAAATTGGGATTTAAATGATTAAATCAATCATTAAATTGATATCTCTTTCAGTTTCTAGTAGCTTAGAGCAGCTAGAAGTAAAAACCTAAAATTGTGAAATTGTAACCCATGTCAAACTCTGAAATATGTTCTACAACTAATTGTGGTGCTGTGCTTTGAAATGTATTGCTTTTTCATATACATGTTATTTTTCACAAAAAAGAGAAAAAAAGTCGATTGTGATGATAAAAAAAATACTTAAGCCTTCTAGCCTCCTATATTCTGGAGCAGCTAGAAGGAAAAATATGAGAGGATGGTATGGTAGCCCATGACAAACTCTGGGATCTGTCCTGTAACTACTTGTTGAAGAGTGCTTTGAAAACTATTGCTTTTTTATTTCTTTGCTTAGTATTTATCTTATACTGTACAATAAAAAAGTTAAAAAAAAAAAAAGCACATCTGAGTAAGTTGTGCAGGTGTGAATGGTGGTGACCTCCGGCAGGCAGGCTCAGAGAGGGCCTTAACTTCTTTCCCCCTTCCTGAAGCTGCTACAGTTTCCCAGTGGAGAGACCCTCCTTCCATCATCAGGGAAAGAGACAAACACTGTTAAAAATAATTTTCAAGATGCCCTGCGTAAACCTGGTCCCTGTATATGATTCCAAGGGAAAGGGAGGTCCTTTTGGATGGAAAATAATGGCCTTCTCTTGTCTTTCCCTGCAGTCAAGGAATTCGAGTTCCGAGAACTGAAGAGGACTCTCGAAAGAGCCCAGGCAGAGCAGGATGCCCTGCAGAGGCAGCTCGTGGAGTTCCAGGTGACATCTCGGGCTTGTGAGGCCAGGAGCTTGGGCGGGCGGTGTCCACGTCACCCACCTGGGAACCCCTCGCTCAGCTCTGCCGCCCCACCCAGCGGTGCCAGGGGCAGGGACCGAGTCCCCCAAGATTCGCTTAAAATAATGTTTTATAAACCCAATGCCACTCCCCTTGCCACACCTGCCGTGAGCCTTCGTGGTGGATCCTTGAACGTGTGTCCTTATAAGACGCACTGTGTGGCTTTGTCTCTTCATGGCTTCGTGTCATGAGCCTTTGCCTCTTGCTTGTTTCACTTCACCCCCCGTGGGTCCACACGCTGCTTGGCACCTTACAGCCAAGGCTGAACCCACGAACAATGTTTAATTTCATGTTTACTTATTTATGTACTCATTCATTCATTCATTCATCCCATCTGGATGTCACATTGTTTCTGACTGAGGACAAGCCACCGAAGGAAACTTTCGGTGTTCCTCCCAGAACCAGCAGCAGAGGCTGGAGGTGGAGCTGGCGGGCCTCAAGACCTACGGCGTCATCCTGGAGAGGGAGTTCGAGAACCTCAACATGGTGCTGCTGCTGTCCCACGTCGGCCTCCACGCGATGGACACGGGTGAGCCGGTGCTGTCGGGGCAGATGCCTCCCCTCCCCGGGGCGTGACACCCACCTCCCCGCCCCCACCCCCCACCACGCCGTCAGACCAGGGCCGGGGGAGATTGCCGGCTGCTGTTCACTCATTCATGCACACGCAGCTCATTTCTTCATTCGATAAACGTGGCGGCACGGCCAGCTCGGCCAGGCCCCACCTGGGGTGCGAGACGGATGGAGATGGAGAGTGATGGGGCTTACCCCGACACCAGAGCCTGCGGGCCCCGTGCTGGGCACCGGGTGGGCATGGAGGTCAGGTGGGCCCAGGTAGGGGGGCCGCCGGGCTGGGCACGCGGGAGGAAGGCCTTCGGGTCTCTGGGGAGAGGGCTCCGTAGGAGGGCTGCATGGAGGAGGGGGCATCGCAGGTGGGCCTCAGAGGACAGCCCTCAGTGGCAAGGAGGCGGCAGGCAGAGGCGCGTGTGCAAAGCGAGGGAGGCTCGGAGGGCGGTGAGGAGGGAACCTGGCTATGGCCTTCCACAAGGGCCCTGAAATGCCCTTTTCTTGAAAGAAAAAGCCAAGAACACGGTTGGTTGGGACATACTCAAACGTGATCACCCAGAGGGTCATGAAAACGGAACATGCCCCCAGGCCTTCCCAAGCACCGCCCCCCCCTCAGGCTCCTCTCTGCTCCTCCCTGGAAGTTTTCGCTCTTAATGCCTCTCCCTGTCTCCTTCCATCCAGAGATGTTTTCTTGTATATCTATGAACAGGATGATTCTAAAAAATAGCTACAATCCTGGGACTTCTGTGCCCTGGGCTGGCCATGACCTCCCAGCAAGGGCCTTGCCCTGCCCCCACTCTCCCACCCCACCCCTCCACTCCCACTGACCCGGGCTTTAACCCCTTAGTTGCTGGACTGCGGAGGTGGGGGGAGGGGAGTCCTGGTAAAACACTGAT
>PVIY010059922.1:0-11845 GCA_004026745.1 Myrmecophaga tridactyla
CTTGGATCATGCCCATCAGACATAAGGAGTTTCCACAAATCTTTCCTGGATAACTCCATGTCCGATCCTGACTTTCTCTGAAATGGCTTAGTGGTTCCACATTTGACTAAGGCCTCATGTGGGGCACTATTCTCTGGGGTCTCTCTTCCTGGAGGCCCAGAGTTTTCCAGAACTTCAATTTCTGGTTTCTTTGTACCCAGGAGTTCAGTTCTCAGCTTATCTCTTTCCTTTCGCATTTCACTATAAGCTGCAAGGTTTACCCAAATATGAAAACAGTCAGCCATTTCAGAGAAAGCCAGGATTGGACATGGAGTTGTCCAGGAAGGATTGTGTAAACTCCTTATGTCTGATGGGCATGATCCAAGGCTACTGAATAGAAAGCCAGTGAGAGTGCTGTGGGACCTGTATAAACAGCCTCTGCCAGTCTGGACTGGGGGTGCTCAGAAAAGGGACAATGTGAAGTTAAAATAACTTCAGAAGCAGAATCACTGAGACTAAGGTCTGACAGCAAGAAGCATTGGGCCAGGAGAACAGACCCACCCAAGCACTTGGAGAGGGTGAGTTTGCCACAAAGATAGAGGATGCACCTTCTTCCTCATTGCTGTGGAACAGTCATGCTGCCTCAGGCCTTGGAGAGAGTGAAACACATTCCTTGGGCTTTGGGGAGAGCCTAGCTGCCACCACATGGAGGGGTGGAGCATGTGCCCAGAGATGGCAGAGATCCCAGGTGCAGCCCTGATGCTTGGATATGGTGGAACCAATAAAAAGATGGTCTCCCCAGTGTCCTCCAAGTTTGCATTTGGAGACAGGTGAACCACTTGTAGGCCCTTGGAAAGGGTGGGAGTGCTGCTTTCTAAAACTCCAAAGATAAATGATTCTCAGAGTTTGAAATCTAATGGACTTTGCCTTGCATGTTTTCGAAACTTCTTGGGTCCAGTGGCCCATGTGTTCCTTCCTCCTTATGGAAATAGATATATATATCCTATGACTTCCTCCTTTGTATGTTGGCAGCAAATAAACTGTTCTGAGTTTTACAGGTCCAGAGCCAGGGAAGAATTTTGTCTTAAAACAGAGCATGACTGTAACTAACTTTGATCAGAGATGTTGTACTGGTTTTAATGTTGTATTGTATTTGTATTGTTACTGAAAGGTGGTTTAAAGATTTCTGATATTGTTATGGAATGAATGCATTTTGTATATGGGAAAAGCATGTCCATTTTTTAGAGTCCAGAGGATGGAATGTGCTGATTTGAAAGGATTTATGTACCCTAGAAATGCCATGTTCTAATTCTAGTCAGTTATGGGAACAACAGTTTCTTCTAATTCCTATTCAGCACCATAGATTGGAAACCTGATTAGGTTATCTCTCCAGAAATGTGACTCAAGCAATTGTAGGTATTAAACTTGATTTGATGGAGACCTGTTTCCACCTATTCTATGTGATTCTTGATTATTTTACTGGGATCCTATAAAAGAGGAGACATTTTTTGCAGAGAATGTCTTTTTGTGAACAATGAGAAAGCCACAGCAAAGCCAAGCAGAGCCACGAGACCAAGAGAACCACAGAATCTACCAGCCAGTGACCTTTGGAGATTCTGAGAGAGCAAAGAAGGATGACAGAATGACAAGAGCCATGAACAGAATCCACCAGCCAGTGACCTTTGGAGATGAAGGAGAATGACCCTGGGGGAGGTTTATGAAGCAAGAGGTCTGGAGAGAAAATTAGCAGATGATGCTGTGTTCACTATATGCCCTTCCAAATGAGAGAGAAACCCTGAATGTGTTCGCCATGTGCCTTTCCACTTGACAGAGAAACCCTGAACCTCATTGGCCTTCTTGAATCAAGGTATATTTCCCTGGATGCCTTAGGTTGGACATTTCTATAGACTTGCTTTAATTGGGACATTTTCATGGTCTTAGAACTGTAACTTGTAACTTATTAAATTCCCCTTTTTAAAAAGCCATCCCATTTCTGGTATATTCCATTCTGGCATCTAGCAAACTATAACAGCTTGTATGTTGATTAAAGTACAGTTTCCTCTTCTGAGCAGAGCTGTGATTGTAAAAAGCAAGAAAATGATTGAGGCCTTATATAGCTTTTTAAGCAGAAAACTTAAGTATATGCATTCTGTCCTTCACTTTAGGCAGTTAATAATGTTCCTGATTGTCAGGCTGTTACCTTTACAGGTTGAGTATTGATTATTAAATTTAAATAAATCAACTTAACCAGTTTGCTGGTTGAAGGATTTTTATTAGTTACAAGTAGGATTCTAGTCAAGAAATAATAGTTTTTGAAGCTCCTTATTATCTTCAAAGGAAAAATCTCTCCCAAGTGAGCAATACTTGTTCTTTGAACTAATCTCTGTGTCTGTTTAGAAAATGCAACTCTGGAAAGTGATCCATTTTTTGACAAATAATTTTTGCTTTCTGAATCATCCTTAAGAAAAGGATACTGCATAAACCACGGTTCCTGAAACAAGAAGAGAATGAAAAGGGCAAGTGAGGAGGTAACAGAGTACTGATAAGAAAACCACCTGCCTCTTCATCAATGCAAATGTAGAGCTGGTATTTTCTTTTCAATCAAAGATGCAATAAAAGATGCAGTTCGTATTTTGTTCTAAGAGTTTAACATAACCATCAGAAGGTATTCTTGAGAGAAAAATGATTGCATACATAAAAATAAAATCGACTTAATCTTAGTAATGTAGGTACCAGGAATCACTTTATGCTGTAGTTGTTAGATAGATAATTGCCCAATGTTATGCTTTTTTAATGATGTTATTAAATGAGAAAATAGGACTGTTTCTACAGATGCTAGGTAAAGAAAGTTCTTATGCAAGCTATTCTTCTCTTTCTGAAGAGAAATTTACAACAGTTTTTAGACATAACAAAACTTTCTTGTTATTGAAATTTCTCCTTCTTGCCAGAAATAGGCAGTCTCACACATATTTGGATACTAAATGGTTTTGTTGTTTTCTATTTTTAAATACGATGCTGTACACACATTCTTTCTATGTAATCTTACTTTGGCAGTCAGGATGTGGTATAATTTAGTTGTTGTTTACAATACTAGAAATTTAGTACCTTAAGTAATTTCCCCTTATGATAACATTCATCACTTTATTTTTTAACGATTTTGTATAGTAGTTATAATAGTAGAGTGGCTATGGAGTTTATTAACTTCATAGTCTTTGCATTCCATTTTTAAACAAGAAGTTAGAAAATGTACTGGCATTCTGAAGTCTAAAATTAAGCCCCTCAGTAGAAACCTGCTCCTTCCTTACCTGATTAAATACTTTAATTCATACTCCTACCCTGTATGAGCTACAAGGGAGCCTAAATGAATTAGGCAGGAAAGGGGTATTATGCAAACACATTTTATCTATGCTGAATGACCCTGATTTGGATCTGTTCTGAACATTATTTTTTACTTCTCACTTGAGAAATGGTACAAGGCAATTCCAAATTTATTATGTTTTAAATCTCACGCTTCAGAATATTCTAATATCATAAATTGTTGATTCTTTTACATGCTAGGGATAAAAAAAAGTCAACATTTCATCTAAGGAGATTGCATAATAATGAAGGGTAGAGGCTATTTTTCCTGCCAGTTAGAATGGTGCGACCCTTGAGGTATTATTGTTATTTTTCCCAAGTGGCAGAACAGGACCGAATTTAACTAGGGAAGGACTGATGATGATTTTTGAGAAAATTTCAAAAGATATCTATGGCAACATTAATTAAAAAGTGTTAAGGAAAATAGCTACCTAATGGTAAATTTTCCTAACATCAGTCTTCTTTCCTTCATATGGATTCTATCCTAGAACAAAATAGAAAAAAAAGCAGCTAACTTTACAAAACTTTTGACATTGAAAGTGGCCTAACAACAGATTACAATGAGACTATAAAGTAACTTTCCAGTCATGTATTTATTCCTATCTGTTTTGAGAAAAAGGTAAGATAGATGTATAATTCATTGTGCTATTACAAGGTAGTGTTTATAAAAAGTTAATCATCTCTAAGTCTCTGGGCCAGTTTGAAAGTATCATGTACCCCCAGAAAAGACATGTTTTAATCCTGATTCAATCTTGTAGAGGCAGCGATTTCTTTTAATCCTGATTCAATAATGTAAATTGAAAACCTTTTATTAGATTATCTCCGTGGAGATGTGGCATGCCCACTTGTGGTTGTTAACTTGTGATTAGATGAAAATGGGACTCCACCCATTCTAGGTGAGTCTTGATTAATTTACTGGAAGCCTCTAAGAGAGAAACATTTTCAAGAAAGCCAGAAATTACAGAAATGATAGAAGCCTCAGAACTGACAGAGAGCTGATATAGGCACTTGGAAAGCAGTTACTTCAGAGAACTGAGACACAGATGTTTGGAGATGCTTGGAGCCCAAAAGACGTTACCATGAGATATTAAGCAATCCAGAACCTTGAGAGAGCCAAGGGAAGTCAAGAGATGAAAGCCAGCTCTGGAGAAGCAAAGCGAGGAACCCCCACAGAAACAGGCTAAACAGCAGAGCTCAGGAGCAAGGAACTACCCAGCTAACAGAGGTGTTCTTGACCCACCAGCCTTTCTTGAGTGAACTTAGTCTCTTGTTGATGCCTTAATTTGAATATTTTCACTTCCTTAAAACTGTAAACTTGTAACTTATTAAGTTCCCATTTTTAAAGTCATTTCAGATCTAGTATATCGCCTTCCAGCAGCTTACAATCTAACATAATCTTTTTTTTGGAAAATATTTGGACAAAATTCTTTTCAGCCCATTTTTCAAGTGTGAAATCTACATTTTAGTCTCTATTTATATTGTCTAGAAATTTCCATATTTTGTCTTTGTATTTCTTTTCTTGTAAATATCTAAACCATAGTGGAGATCATATTTATGTTTATATTTTGGGCATGAATGTGGCTTGGTAGAGTTCACATGAGTTAGGCCTACATAATTTTTGACCTTGTATTTGGTTCTCCTGTTGCGGGTTTATGAGACATTAGTACAGAAGAAACCAAGAAGGTTTTTGGTTTGGGTATGTAAACTGGGAAGTTATGCTGAAAATCTTGGAAGTATTTTCTATGTTCCTGGGGACAGCATTGAGTTTTTGTTTGTTTGTTTTAAGCCCAGGCAAAAGCAGTGTTACTCCCAGCATAATTGAAGTTGGTAGGGAGAAGGTCTTGAAGAAGGCAAGTTTTGCTGTTATTGCTAAATAATTAGGGGGCAACCTCCTTTGGCTGTGCTGCAGAATTCTCAACATGACTATCTTTCCAGAGTACTCTGTGGCCAGAATTGCTAGGGCAAAAGTGTTACTTCTTTTTTTTTTATGATCATTCCGTTCTATATATATAATCAGTAATTCACAATATCATCACATAGTTGCATATTCATCATCATGATCATTACTTAGAACAGTTGCATTAATTCAGAAAAAGACATAAAAAGACAATAGAAAAAAATTCATACATATCATACCCCTTACCCCTCCCTTCCATCAATCACTAGCATAAAAGTATTACTTCTGTGTGCTGGCTGTATTTATTAGTATCCTTTCAAATTATAAATCAATGAGTTTAGCATTAGAACCAGTCAGTTAAATAAGTGTGGATTGATCTCAAGGAAAACTCACTGGCCAGAGAGATCTGTTGGTGACATAACTATGCTTTAAGAATAACATTGCAAGTAGTGATGTTTCCTATCCAGATTGTTGTGACTTAGAATTCCAAAAATCCTATAATTTATAATTCTGATTTATAATTCTAACTATAATTCTGAATGAGGAACAGAGGAGCCAAATCCTTTAATAATTTATGTGCAACAGTCTGGTTTAGGGAAATCTGTTTGGACAGTGCTTGTTACAAAAGCAGTTTTCATAACACTAACCTGCTTTGATTGTATACAGCAAAAGGCAGTTTCATCATTAATTTAATAATCAACTTTTTTGAAGAATCTTAGTTCCAAATTCCAGAGAAGGTTAATTATATTCTTGTTTTAAACTCTTCGGTTTAATCAACTTAATTCTTTGAGAGTCTTTTTGTAGACTTATCCTTTACTAAAAGTAATTATGGTAATGATCACTTGGTTCTTTAAGGTTTTCAGGTACTTGACACAAGAAAAATCTTCTAAAATAGTCCAGTTGTTTTTTTGAGCAGTAATGGTTTCACTTAGATATTTTCAAAGTGAACAAAGCATGCCAGTTTTAATGCCATCTTTACTTGGATTTATAAAGTTTAGCCTGAATTCTCTCTATACCACTGTAGAGAATTGTTAGGAATGTCAAAGATCAGAATGCTTCAGGTGACCGATGAGAAAAGAAAAAGGTTTTGTTGTTTTTGTTTTGTTTTGTTCTTCTGTCTATGAATGGCTTTGAATGGCTGAATTGCCCCCAGCAAATGCCATCCATTTCGAGTAACTAAAATGTGACCTATTCTTTTGCATCGGGTCCAATACAAATATCTATTAAAACAAAGAATATATAAGTCATATTTCAGCTGCCAGTAAGTTGGGTTTTTTGTTTTGTTTTGTTTTGTTTTCTTTGCATGGGCAGGCACCGGGAATCAAACCTGAGTCTCCGGCATGGCAGGTGAGACCTCTTCCTGATGAGCCACCATGGCCCATCCAGTAAGTTGGTTTTTAGAATATTTTCTCCCCTAAATTTAACCAAAAGACTTTTTATTCAATGTACTCCATGCCTCAGCATAACAAAGCTTTGTGCCTTACAGGGAGGGAGAAGGAATACAGTGCTAATTTTGTTGTTCTTTCAGGTCTGTTGTTTCAATCTAATCTACTGGATTGTCTGAGGATTTGAACATAGATAGGCAGACAATGTTGCTAGTTAGTAAAGTCATTTTACAAATGTTTAATTTTAATAATTTTTCATTCAGAGAATTTATGCATTGTTGGGACAATGGAATATTTCTGACTTGCAATAACAAGAAAAGTGAAAACTGGTACTTAATGCAGGAAACAAAATTGGCTTGGACTAAAATGGGTATATTTTGTTTTGAGAATTCTACCCAAATGTCTCCCTATCCACAGAGGAAGTATTATTACTTGAAGATGTGAAAATTCCTTCTAAGGTATGTGGTGTCCATATCTTGAAGCACAGTATTTAACAAACATAAATATCTTGATTCTAAATTAAATCCAGATTTAGCTAATATATATTATTTTATATCTTTGTTATATTAAAATGTTTAAAAACACTAAAAAGAAAACATTTGAAAGTTGGAAAAATGGTATCTGATATCCCTGCTTCTGGGACTATTTCCCTGATCTCCACAGTCTGATCTAGATGTTTCTTTGTCATCGCTTGTCTCACACCATCACAGCCTAGCCCTACCTTGTTATGACTGAGACTGATTTAATTTACAAGCCATTAATGATACTAATTGTTGGTAACATACATTTATTTAGCCTCTGTTACTGGACAAAGGCCATGTATTCTTTTGCCCAACATGCTCAATAACCAATTCCTGAGACACTGGGAGTCCAGAGAGAGAAATAATTTATTACTAGGCACATAGTAGGAGAGCAATGGCCTATCATCCGAAAATCTCTCTCCCCGAACTATAGTATTTCAGACAGTTTAATTAGAGAAAAGGATGGGCAGGGTTCAAGATAATGAGAACAGTGGCCCCGGATAATGTAATTAGAAGTGTTTTGATTATTAAGCCTGTGCTGATTGATTACATGCTTCGTCACAGAACATGTGTAAGAATACAGTAGAGTGAGGAATAGGTGACCTGTAGGTTACAGTCTAAGCTACTGCGCAGGTCAGGCAGGCCCCCTCTGGTTAGATCTAGTCTCAGTTATCAAGATAACTTTGGACTTGGGGGTGGATTAGTTCTGGGCTGACCCAAGACCCTTCATTAATAAACATTAGGGGCTGTCTTTAGTGATTACAAGACTCTAAAGTTGAAAAACTGGATAGCTGGGTACAAATGAAGGTTAGTCACAAGGTTTCTGCAATCACAGGGGCAGAAGATAAGGGCTACACAATTATTACAATTTTGAGATTTCAGGAATTTCCTTCTGTCTACTCCAATATACCAGAAAGCAAAAAGGAACATCTATATAACAATGCAGTAATCAAAATCATCCTTAAATCTTGATTTTTTTGGTTACAGCTCTAGGGTCTGAACTTTGATGACTGAATGAGCAAATAAATGAATACGTGAGGAAATAATTTAGAATGGAGGACAGGTCAGGAGTTTGCAGTATTTCATCAGTTCTTCTCTAATCTTGAATCTGCCTGGAACTCCTTTAGGCTGAGTGACCTGGAAAAGGGCAGCTTCTCCATGCACATCCCCTTATGCCAAGGAGTACAAACCAAGGACTCCCTAATGGTCTCTTCCATTAAGCGTGCCTCAGTCACGTGAAATTAGGTTGTACTTTTCTCTCTCCAAGAGTAAGGAGAAGAACTACTGAGCTTAAATTTGACCATTTGGGGGCAAGAGGATTAAATCAAGTTTACAAGACTCAAAGACCTACAGTGTTGAGAAAGACCTGAAATACTACAGAATCCAGACACCAACCAGTGCTTGAGAAGGTCAGTGGCATTTGGGCAGCATGCTCAAGCTTCTCTGCTCTTCTCAATACTGAAGATAGATGTCCACAAACCACATTCCCCAGACTCTTTCCCCAACTGGCTTCGTGCTAGACCTGTCAACAAAAGACACTTGAGTGGGGATGAGCAATGGTGGCACCCCAATTCGATTCTCAGTGCCTGTCCATGTAAAAAAAAAAAAAGACACTGTGGGGAAGCTGGGTGATGGAAAGGAGATAAGAGCCTCAGACAGCAATGCAGCAGTAGCACCAGCAGAGGCAGCAGCAGCAGACAGAGTGGCCTGAGAGCACAACTCCAAGTCCTACCCACTGGTTTAGCTGCTAACATTGGCATTCTCCCCAGCCACTCATCCTGGGATTGGGGTCATGCCGTTTTCCCATTTGGCTCTTTCGTCTCTCAGAGGAGTTTCTGATCTTTGGGTGGCCTTCCCTTCCCCCTTTATCACCTCCACCATTCCAGCAGGCATTGGTTCATTGCAATGAAGAGTCATTAGGCAAAAGCAAGACATTTAGAGTTTTTAAAGAAGCAACTAATCAGTTATGTATTTTAGAAAGCTAACTTGAGAATGAGTTGCAGGGGTTGTAATGGGAAGTAAAAACCCACTGGAGGAAAAAAAAAGAAAAAAAAGCCCACTGGAGTAAAAAAGTAAGAGATTGTGTTTCTAGCCTTGGTTTACATACTAACGACTTCCGTGAAGTTGATCAATTTTTAACTTCTTTGGGCCTCAGGTTCATCAAGTTATGGGAGAATACTAGATAATTTGCAAAATATCATCAGATACCAATGTCTTTGCATATGGTTGCAAAACATCCAATTTTAATTTTCTGGTGGAAAATTGTTATTTAAACCAGCATTTTCTTGGTCTTCCAATGCTTTAGTCTTGGTAGTCTTGATACTTTTATGTCATGTTATTTTTTTAATGTTGAAAAGAAATAAAATCATGTATAATGCTAATATTAATGTTAATTTTAACCTGTGTTCACACAAATATTTGTTCCCATATGTATTTCCAAACAGTGGTACAAGTAAATAATGCACATTGCATTTTCAAAATTGTGTAAATCTCTAATGATCTCAAGGTGAAAATATATTTTGTCTGGCTATTAACTGCTAAAAAAACATTTTTTATGGTTTATGTTTTTTTAAATGATCAATAATATATTTCTGTGTTCCTATGTAATTATGATCAGGTAATTGTAAGTTTGGAAGGCGATTTCGTATTTTAAATTTTTGCTTTTGCTGGTAGACAGGAAAGGTTCACATCTTGCCTTTGAAAGTTTTGCTTTTTTTATTAGAGAAGTTATGGATTTACAGAAAATCATGCAATAGATACCAAGTCACCATATACCATCCTAAGATTAACACATTGCAACGATATGGCACATTTGCTACAATTGATGAAAGCATATTTTTGTAATTGCACTATTAACTATAGTCCATGATTTAACTTGTTTGCGTTGTGGAGCTCCATGGATTTTTCTTTTAATTTTTATTATAGTATCTTAACCACATTCAAATATGTAATTCAGTGCCATTAATTACACTCACCATTTGTGCTACCATCATTACCATCCATTCCCAAACTTTTCCATTATCTTTGGCTTTGAAAGTCATCAGTAAAAAAATATATGATAGGATTTAAATAGAAATATATTTAAATTCCCCTATTAAATGATAATAAATTTATGTTACCAAAGGTTTTTGAGAGTCCAGTGTTGAATAGGCTTCAGATTGGTTGGTCTGTGGGTTCACCTTTTCTATAATTGCTGACATTTCTCTGAAGGTTACAAAGGGGGGGAAAAAAGATCTCAAAATACTGTTAATGAGTCCATCTTCTGGGACTCCAAAAGGAAATTGAGACTGTTTGTCAGTTTAATGAAAATCTACTTGTGCTATACAAGACAGCTAAAGGCAGTGGACTGCTCTTACCAGGCAGCTTTTGATTGGTTATCCTACTGACCTTCTAGTAGCTTTGAAGGAAACAGGGAGAGTATATCAAGTAATATTTTAATCTCGGATCCATTAAGTGACAACATTACGGACAGGTCTTGATATTTTAAAGATGTTAATCTAGAACATCTTATCAATAATTTGATAAAAATCTGCTTTAAAGTGCTTATTTTTTATCAGTTTAACTTTTTTTTATTATTAGAGCACATGTAGATTAAAGAAACGTCATTCAGAATGTACAAGTTCCCATATTCACCCCACCCAATAACACAGTTTTTCCTATTATTAAATTTTACATTAGTGTGGTGCTCTTCTTACAACTAATATTATTATAATTATGCTATTAACTCTAGTCCATTGTTCACATTAGGGTTCACTCTTTGCTTTGTATAATTCTATGGTTGCTTGTTTTTTAATAATTCTGGTACCATAGATACAGCCCCACATTTCCCATTTTGACCAGTTTCAAGAACACAATTCATTGATGTTAATTGCATTCACCAATGTTGTACTGCCATCCCCACCATCCATTACCAAAACTTTCCTCACTTCAAACAGAAACTCTGTACCCATTACAAAGTGGCTACTTCTAGCAGGCACATGTTGGTCTTAGCATCCCCAGTACTTAATTGTTTCAAGTAATGAACAGACGAAAAATGTGCTTCTCCTTTCTATTTAACTCAAGTTAAACAGATAGTTATTGAGGACTCTATATTTTAGCCACTGACCCAGGGAAGTCTCTTTCTCTGACTGCCTTTTAGCTGTTTGAACACCGGCCTTCTCAGTTTCTCACTGTACACATTTATTCTGAGTTTTTTCTTTTATTTCTTTTTCTAGAGTGCTGCACATGTTCTAAAAATGATCATTGTGATCATTTTACTTTTGTGGCTTCAATTTTCATCTGTTTGCTGGTGGGACCCAAGTCTACATCTCCTACCCAACATCTAGGTTCAGTGTTTAATTGTCTGTTGATACATCTCTATCTATATATCCAATAGGGAGCTCATGATCTGCCCCCCAAAATGTGCTTTTCTTTCTGTTTTCTCTAACATACATAAAGCCATCATTTAAATGGTAATGTATACTTTCTCTTCTTTTCCCTGTCTATATGTACCAATTATCAAAGCATGCTGATTTTCTCAAACCCCTTGCTTTCTCTCCTCCAAGATATTTTTAAAAAATATATATTTTTATTGAGAAATCTTCACACACACACAGTCCATTCACAGTGTATAATCAATGGCTCACAATATCATCACATAGTGGTTTATTCATCACAATGATCATTTTTAGAACATGTGCAGCACTCTAGAAAAAGAAATAAAAGAA
>PVIY010059923.1:0-11847 GCA_004026745.1 Myrmecophaga tridactyla
AAAAAGAGCTAACCTTGGAACCCACACAGTTGTATTGAAATTGTGTTCAAATGGGAGCAGGATTTGTACTATGCAGCAAAAAACATTTATTTAGGCTGAATCACTCAGAATTACTAGATTTAGGGAGATCTAGTCAGGGTACTAAAACATAACTTTTAGTAACAGTTCATACCTTTATAAAGTTTGCCCTCCTTGACAAAATCTTAACCACCTCTGTGCCTAATTCTACCATGATCCCCACTCCACCTACCCTAAGATATAATAATAAGAACAATTAAAGGGAAATGTCATGCTAATCATGTCCAAACACACCTTTATCAGATATATTTACGGCTTAGAAAGACTGAAAGGAATCACATAGTATGTAACTCCTTACCAAAAGTTAGTGGTAAGAATTAATTTTTTGGAAATGTTTTGGCTGTATCCTTTTGGCCACTCTTTAAGTTCCCAATTGCCAAATGTGAATTTACTGTAAAAAGATAATTTAACTATAAAGCATAATTTAGTGGAATGAACTACTTGGGGACCAATCAAGCCACAATAAATATGGTTATGTTTGGTATAAATATAGAATTTTTAATGTTAAATCAGAATTTTGAACTTACCAAACAAGAAAACTAGCATATAACTTGTTTTACTCTTTATGAACACTTGGACTTAAAATATTTTCAGGATGGAGTATAGTATGTTTGTATGCTGTTCTAGTTTGCTAGCTGCCGGAATGCAATACCAGAAACAGAATGGCTTTTAAAAGAGGGAATTTAATAAGTTGCTACTTTACGGTTCTAAGGCTGAGAAAATGTCCCAGTTAAAGCAAGTCTATAGAAATGTCCAATCTAAGGCATCCAGGGAAAGATATCCTGATTCAAGAAGGCCGATGAAGCTCAGGGTTTCTCTCTCAAGTGGAAGGGCACATGGCGAACACAGTCACAGTTTCTCTCTCATCTGGAAAGGCACACGCTGAACACGATCAGGGTTCCTCTCTCATCTGGAAGGGCACATGGCGAGCATGGCATCATCTGCTAGCTTCTTCTCTTGGCTTCCTGTTTCATGATGCTCCCCGGGAGGCATGTTCCTTCTTCATCGCCAAAGGTCACTGGTTGGTGGACTCTGCTTCTTGTGGCTATGTCGTTCTCTGCTCTCTCAGAAATCTCTCATTCTCCAAAATGTTTCCTCTTTTATAGAACTTCAGAAACTAATCAAGACCCACCCAAATGGGTGGAGACATGTCATCACCTAATCCAGTTTAACAACCACTCTTGATTAAATCACATCTCCAGGGAGATTATCTAATTACCGTTTCAAACATACAGTATTGAACAGGGATAATTCTGCCTTTATGAAATGCGATTTTGATTAAAACATGGCTTTTCTAGGGGACATACATCCTTTCAAACCAGCACATATGCATAATCATATTTACAGAAAATCTAAGTGTAGGATTGATAAAATCATTCTCCACTCCAGAAGAAATTTCTAAGTCTAGAAAAGTTCTGAATTTGACACACACACTTGGGGTTTGAATGTAATCTTAAGCATACTGTGATAGATCTACTTACCCAATATCCATTCACCCCATCCTAAAAATCAGAATGTCAATTTTATTTGCGGGGGGGATAACAAGCATAGCTAAAAGTCATTCCCTAGCCTGTCTTTAAGCTAGGTATTACCCTGTGATTAAGGATGAGTCAATGAGATAAAAGCAGAAGTACTGCTTACATTTCATTGGCTTAAAAAGAGGGCCTATATAGGCTTAAATGTGGAGTTTCCAGGAAGACTCCTTAATAGAAACTAATTCATCCTGGTAGAGTATCCCTTTGGCCCTTCCTTCCTAATGCCTGGAAGGTGGATGTGATGGCAGGAGCTCACAAAGTGACTGTGGAATGAAGGCATGTACTGAGTATGGTGGAGTAGCTACAAAGAAGAAATCTGACTCCCTGATGACTGTGGAGCTGTTTTGCCTAGCTTCAGACTCTGTCACGCCTGAGGGATAAAACTATAATGCTTAGGCAGCTGTTGTTTTGGCTTTTTCTTTAATATATTACTGAATTTACTGAATCCAATTCTAACAGATGGGACATAGATGATATTTTCTTTTGTTTACTATAACCCTACTCCCAGTGGAAATACATATTCATTTTAAAGATAATAAGTGGATGATAAAGTAAGATATACTTTAACAAAGTGTCCACAGCAGATTTCTTTGTAGTGCCTCTACTTCAAAAACTATGGGATAATTAAACTCTTTTACAGATATAACAATAAATACAGAGTGAGTCTGTATGTAGAAATTTGGCAATCTCTGAACAGAGTACCAATGAAAATTAAGTGACAGGAATACCACAAGCTGGATTTTCCAATAGTAGGTTGAAATCCTAAAATCAAAGCTAGAAATAGGTGTGAAATGCAACAAATGCCATCTATTAACAATTTCAGAAGCAGAGAGCAGTTACCTTAAATAATTGGACAACATATTAGTATCATTCAACAATGATTTTTCCATTGACATCCTTTTTTAAAAATTAAAATTATCACTTCTAAACTGACACAGTTACAACTTTTCCTTGGATATGGGGGCACTATTTTACCAAGATATAAAATATTTCTGTGAAAAACAGTTGAGTCCTTCACTAAGTGGGAAATTCCATAATGATATTTCAAAGAACTATATTCAGGCCAATTTATGATGTCAATTTTGAAATTTCACTTACTGTTGCTTTTTTAAGACATTACCATTAAGTGAATATTAGTTTCCGTGTTTTCTTTTTCCCAAAAATTCTAATTCTAAATATGTGTGTGCATTTGTTTTCACAGATGTATTTGGCATTTTTTTAAAAATAAAACATGTTTATTTTTAAGTGGAAAAAACACTTTCAGGCCTTTAGTTTGTGATCAATAGCAAAATTAAAAAAAAAAAAAGTCTAACTCCAACCTATGGAAACTATGACTTTCAATAAGAATCTCCTATATATCAGTTAGAATGTATTTAGTTATGAACAAAAGGAAACATGTCAGTTCACATTACAAGAAGTCCAGAGGTAGGGTGGCTCCTGGGTTGATCGGTTTATCAACAGATCTTCAGGGACTCAGTTCTTCTCATCTTTCCGTATTCTGATATTTTTGGTATACAAGCTTTGTCTTCATATTAGAGCCCCTGGTGATTTAAAAATGGCTGTACCCATTCCAGCATTATCTCTGGGGACAAAAATTGTGTCTTCCTGCATGTATCTCTTAGGAAGAGACACAAATCTCTCCTATGAGACCTTTGGTAGATTTTAACCAAATATTTCACTGGCCATAAATGACTCACCTACACATGTAAAAACCATTCACAGTTGAGAAGAATGGAACTCCATGTCTTTCTTACACCAGTTGGAAGTCAACCCCTGTGGCTCAGGCCATCCTCCTCTGAAGCACATGTTTAGGAGAAGTGGGGCTTCAAGAAAAATATTGAGGTTCTATTCAAAAAGATGAAGGGGGGCTCGATATAAAAAAAAAAGGAGGAAATGTATGTTGTACAGGCAACCCACATTGCTGAATCCTTTCTTCTCATCCCCTAAGAATGGTCTTCACTAGACTTTTTAATTCTAGTTTAGCTTCCATTAATGCATTATATGTTTTCTTTCTCCGGCTGTAATCTGTTTGCTTAGAGATCACTTCTGCATTCTTTGGGCCTCCTAATGTCTTCAAAAGGTGAGTCTTTCATTCCCATAATAGTGGACTGTCATCATTGCTTGCTCAACTCCATTCTACCATTTCTTGCATAAAGCACAAAAATATTTGGGTATGGGCAGGGTGACCATATAAAATACAGTATTCCCTGTCAAGTCATAATTTCAAAATAAAAAATACAGAGTTTATTGTAGTATAAAAATGTCCTAAACATTGTAAAAATACACTAAAACACATTCATTGTTTATCTGAAATTCAAGTTTACTGGTAATTTTATATTTTTATTTAATTCTAGTAAATAAAATTATAAGTGTAGGGGAACTATCCTTCTACAGGCAGTCCATGTAATTACATGGATTTACACCTCCCTGCCTCATTTCCTCATTCTACCTCTCTACATTCAGCTATAAGAGTAGGCACTGACCCAGTCCTAACAAAGTAATGTATTCTATTTTCTTGATCCTAGTAATTGGTTAATGGATAGGGAAATGATCCAGATAATGTCAATGAACTATAATACAGATTTTTTTTTTTATTTAGAGCTAGCAGGAAAGAGGAGGTAGTTTTAATAAATTTGAAACTGGCAGAATATAACACAGCAGCAACTTGGGAATAGCATGGGGATAATTTTTCTTCTTTACTGCAAGAGGAATAAAATGGGGCCTACTAATAGCGAGAGGAAATGATTTCCAATGATAACTATGAGCCCCTGAACTCAGCCATTTCTGAACCTTTTAAATTTCATGAACCAATAAACTATCCACCATCTTCTTTTGTTCCCTTATTTCTTTTTTCTTTTGCTTAAAACAGTTTGATATGGTTTTCTGATACTTGAAACTAGAAGAACCCTGATTAATAAAGCCCTCTATACCCTTTCTGCCATCACTATCATTTGTCATTTTTCATTCCCGTTCTTGTGTACTAAACTGTTCTTAGGCTATACAGCCTTTGAAAAGAACAATATATTCTCTTTTGTCTCCAACATCCTTTATTTTATTCCCACTATTAAATTTTAAATGAAGGGCTTCTTTACTAGTGATATGTCTCCTAGTTTATTTTGTCTGTTGCTTTTATTAAACTAAAATCAAAGTATTATAAAATGGCACGTTTTCTAATTTTTATATTCTACCACTGTATACATTTGATAACATTTGAATTAACATTTCTCCTCCTCGTTCCTAAATTATATTCTCTCACATTTATTGCTTCTTGTATTAGTTAGGGTTCTCTAGAGAAACAGAATCAACAGGGAACACCTGCAAATATAAAATTATAAAAGTGTCTCACGCGACCGCAGGAACTCAGAGTCCAAAATCCACAGGGCAGGCCACGAAGCCGACGACTCCAATGGAGGGTCTGGATGAACTCCACAGAAGAGGCTCACCAGCCGAAGCAGGAATGGAACCTGTCTCCTCTGAGTCCTCCTTAAAAGGCTTCCCGTGATTAGATTTAGCATCACTAATTGCAGAAGACACTCCCTTTTGGCTGATTACAAATGGAATCAGCTGTGGATGCAGCTAACGTGATCATGACCTAATCCTATGAAATGTCCTCATTGCAACAGACAGGCCTGCACTTGCCCAATCAGATAAACAGGCACCACAACTTGGCCAAGTTGACACGTGTCCCTAACCATGACACTTCTGTAACTGGACTCTACATGGACTCTAAATCAAGGAGGTAATATAAGGGTGGTGGAGGAAGTCACTACACCAATTTACAGACTATACTCTAGCAATCTAAGATTGCTGAAAGTTGAAGTTTTCTAAGGAAGCTTAATTGCATAGAGGGGAGAAAGGATTCCATTTTGCAGCTACCGGTTTCAAACTCATGTTATTTCTATCAGTCCAAGTTGTCTACATTATACTACTTCATTCAGAGTAGAAAAAGTTTCCCCCAAACTTTCTGAGTATATTAAATTTTTATCCAAAGACATACAAAATGATTGATAAAAAATGAATAAAAAATTATAGCCAATTATGCATTTATTTATTTACTATTTATTTTTTCACATAAATACTTGTAGAACCTAGACATGAATATTGGCATTGTTGTAAGCACTGAGAATGCAGCAGTGCACAAGGCAGGCATAGTGCCTGCCCTCGTCGAACTTACATGCTAGTTGAGGATAGTGATAAGAACTATGAAGCAAGGTAAGAATAACAAAAATGGATGAGGGGAGTGAGTGAGATAAGGTGAAGCAAGGTAAGAATTAAGAATATTAAAACAGGATACAGGAAGGATGAGGGGCAAGGTAAGGTGGGCACAATTTTAGATATAGATGTCAAAAAAGACAGAATGGACAGAGACTGATCACAGGGATGGAGTGAGTGATATGGATGCCAATGTTACATTTACATGAAATATATGTAAACTTCTTAACACCTAGTGAGAATGTTCATTTTTATATTATAAATCTCTCCAAATGAGAGTATAAGTTACTACACAAAGAAAATGAGAATAGGTTCAGGAGCATAGTAGGCAGACTTTCTAAAATGGCTTCCCAAAGACACTGGACCTCAGTCCCCAGCACCTGTCAATATGAAGAGATGTCACTCTTATGTTTGTATTCTGTTATGCAGCACAGTTGACCTTAAGATAGGGACGTCATCTCAGTGGCCCTGATCTAATCAAATGACTCCTAAAAACAGAAAGCTCTTTCTAGCTGGTGTCAGAAGGAAAAATTCAGAAAGATGGAAGCCACAAAAAGGATTTAGCCTGCTGCTACTGCCTTTGAAGATGGAGAAGAGAGAGTCTTCTGAGGCATGATCTCAACCCAACAACACAAGCAACTGAATTATGCTAACAATCTGAATAAGCCTGGAGGCCGATTCTCCCAGACACTCCAGATGAGTCCAACCTGGCTGACACTTTGATTTCAACCTTGTGGAACCCTAAGCATAGAACCAAGTCCAGCCCACTTGGATTTCCAACCCACAGAACTTTAAGCTAATAAAAATGCGTATTGTATTAAGCTGCTAAGTTTCTGATTATTTGTTACCCAAAAATAGATAAAATAAAACAGAGTTCCAGCTCTGCTATGATACAGCTACATTATTTGGGGAAAGGCATCTAACTTATTTGAGCCTTAGTTTCATTATCTGCAAATTGAATGTGCTGCACTAGACGACCATTAAAATCCTCTTCCTGCCTAAATTTCCATAATTAACAACTAAGCATAATTTTACCATTTTAAATTATTAAAGATAATTATTATAAGTATGGCATTAAAATGATATATTATTGACAATGCTTATAATTTATTTGATGCCATATTCTTGGTCAAGATACAGTCTACAGTTAAAACAGATATTATACATGGAAAAATGTGCTACACTTTCAGAGAACCTACATTACAATATAAAAAAACTTCATGACAATGTAGAAGTCTAGTAATTCATTGTAATAAGAGCTAATATCATTCATCATTGAAAGAACAGGAAAGAGTGTCCATAAAGTCTGAAAATACAGGCATATGTATATATATATATATATATTTGTATATATATGCCTTATATATACACACACACACACATAACATTGTCAAGATATCTTCAGTCTCTTCTCTGTTATCTGTGTTCCAGATTTTGTATACTATCTGAATAAAGGTGACATTTAGACTAAGTAATCACATATCCACAGCACAGACATAAAGTTTATATTAACTGATTAAAAATTCACCTTATGCCTTTTTGCTGTGATGCAATAACATTTTACTAAAATTTGGATGCTACCTGCAATAAAATCTTACTAAAGCAGAGTCCCAAACACATGGAATTTACAAATGTGTATTATCATAGTGTCACGGTCAGGTTCATGCGTCAACTTGGCCAGGTGGTGGTGTCCAGTTGTCTTGTCGGGCAAGTGCTGGCCTGTCTGTTGCTATGAGGACATTTCATAGACTTAAATCATGACCACATTGGTGGCATTTGCAATAAGCTAAGGGGAGTGTCTTCTGAAATAAATGATGCTTAATCTAATCAACAGAAGGTTTTTGAAAAGGATTCAGAAGAGACAATCACTCTTCCTGCTTTAGCCAGCCAGCCTCTCCTAAGAGTTCATTGAGGACCTTCATTGGAGCAGCCAGCTCGTGGCCTGCCCTACAGACTTATGTGAGATACTTTTATAAATTTTATATTGACAGATATCTCCTGTTGATTCTGTTAGAGAGCCCTAGCTAATATACATAGTATTCAACTTTTACAGCTGTTATTCTACGTTTTTTAACCTAAAGTACTCTGCTCAATTGAATACCAATCATATAATTTGGACTCATACTTAAATGGAGGATCAACTTTTATAATTATATCCCATGTATTTAATATATTATTTAAGCTGTAGCAACTATTGCAAATTTGAGACAAATTTATGACAGAACAATATTTGCTATCAAATACTATAAAGGAATAGTTTAATTCTGTACCCACAAACAATATTATTCAAGTTAAATTTAACAGAAATGCATCTTTTGCATTAAAAAGTTGAACCATTTATAAAGTGAGTTTCCACCAAAGACACTAAATAAAACTGTTCTTACTCCAAGGTACAAAATATGCCAGAGGAAAGAAACATTGTTGCATTTTCATTTTACCTATATAAATTCAAATTTATAACACATTCTTCTAGAAAGTGTAGATTATATGGAAACAAAAATCATTTTTTAAATATCTTTCATATCACTAACATTTTGAACATAGGTTTTACTGTTTTAATGTTTTTGTCTACTAATTCTAACATTTTTGTCAGTTCTGACTGATTTTTCTCATCGTTATGGGTTGCATTTTTCCTGCTTCTTTGCGTGCTTGATAATTTTGCATTGGTTTGTGGATTTTACCTTTGTTGGATGATGGATATATCTGTATTCCTGTAGATATCCTTGAACTTTGCTATGGGATGCAGTTATATTACTGAAAGCGGTTTCTTCCTCTTGGGTCTTGCTTATAATACTTATTAAGCATTACTGGAGCAGTGCTAGAGCTGATTATTCACCACTACAGAGGCAAGACCCCTCTGGGTACTATATTGAACACGGTATGAATCATGAAATTTTCTAGTCTGACTGGTAGTTACAGGCACTATTCCCAGCCCCAGGCAAGCACAGGGCACTGCTACCTGTAGTCATTTCAGGTGATTCCTTCCCCAACATCACAGTTTCCTTAAATGTATGGTCTGATCAGAACTTAGCTGAATGCCAAAAGGGAGCCTCTATAGATCTTTGGAGCTCTATCACTGTACCCGTTTCCTCTTCTATATTTGGTCCTGGGAAGTTTCCCATCTTCATCTCCCCAGACTCTTAGCACGGGCTTTCCAACTGGAGTCTGCTGGTGGCAGCTTGTTTCCCATCCCTGAGATTCAGCCTGGAAATCCTCAAGACCATAACCGGAGGAAATCCTGGGACTCAGCCTATTTGTTTTTGCTTCTTAAGGATCACTACCTTCATTACCTCATATTCAATGTCTTGTAAACTGCTGTTTCATATATTTTGCCCGTTTCTGATTGTTTAAAGCAGGAGGGTAAATCCGGTTTCAGTTACTCTATCTTGGCCAGAAGCAAAAAAGTTCATTTAATTTGGTTTTGCTAAGAATTTATGGTGGCTTAGAAGTCTGAATTTACACACATGCTGCTTTGTAACATGACTTTGGATTAGTCATTTAGCTTTCCCTAAGTGACTTTCTATACACATTTAGTTAAAAGTCATACTTTTATGACACATTAAACTTCCTAGACTGTGTTCTTGCAACTCATAGTATCATATGCAACAGAAAGCATTTTAAGGTTGAGCAGCATTTAGTAAATCTCTGAAGAAAAAGTTATATTCATCTTTTTCATAAAAGAATGTGAACTTCTTTGTCCATTAAAGCTGGGTGAGCCAAAAGGTACCGTTAATGTGTTTACAGGAAAAAAAAAAAAGCACCTTCCAACAGTAGCCAAAGAAAAGCTTGCTATTTAGCACAAACGTGGAGAGTTTTCAAAAATTAAAACCCTCGCAAACATAGGTATCAACTTACAGTGCAAAGAACATGGTGTTTGAATAGTCACTAAAATATGTTTTGCACTTAGTTATTTTAGAAAATTACAAACTAGGTTTTAAAAAATCATATTTAGATGATAGAAAATTGGGATAAGTTTCAGGAAGTCAAGTTACAAAGGTGAAGGCAAGAAAGAAATTCTGTAAATCAAGGTTCATTATGGGTCATTCCTTAAAATCAACAGCAAAAGCAAGAATAAATGCAACAAAACTGCTCATTCAAGAAAGAATCATTTGAGGTAAGTTAAGGAAAGTCAAACAAGCTAATTAATGGGATACTGGGGCCTATTAGATCTCATTCATCTCTCAATGTTTTAAAATTTCTTTTTTCATTTTTAGTTCAAGAAATAAAAAAAGTTTTTACAATTTAAATTTAAGGAATGGCATATTTGATAGGTTAATATAGATGGAGTGAGTACATTTTACTTATAGCTGTCATAAAAATTGCTACTGATATCTGCTCCAAATATCAGAAGGAAAACTTAGACTATAGGTAGCAAGTCTATTTCTAAGTGAGTATATGATTTCATATTTCAACTCATTTAATAGTTGTAAAGATCTTTAATAGATTTATAAATTAAAGGTCTCACACATGGAAATGTTAGAATTACTAGAAAAGGCTCATAGCTACCCTTCCTCTTGCCCTACCTTTCCCTTCCTCTCCTCCCTTTTTCCTTTCATTCCTCCCTCTTTCTTTCCATTCCGTGCTCCTTTTACTCCCTTGGTTCTGTTTTCTTTCTTTCCCTCCTTTCTATGTTCTTCCATTTATCTATTTCCAAGTATTTCTTGGGTATCTTTTCAAGATAGAGCCTGATCTAGCTTCTAGGAATAAAAAGTGAGTAAACCAGTGCCTGTCATTGGGGAGTTCAAAGCCTAGTTGGGAAGCAGGATAATCAAACAGATACTTAAATAAAAGATAAGTCCATAATTGAGGATAATTAAAAAAATACTTAAATAAAAGATAAGTCCATAATTGAGGAAGAACCAACTTACTATGAGGGAAGGATCTAAAAATGTTTCAACAGCAAAGCCTATATCTGAGCTAGATTTTAAAAGATGCACAGATGGTAGACAAGTGGAGAAAAAGGGAAAGTCATTCTGGAAAATGAGTACACATTCAGAAGTTCTGAAAAGTCTTTTCCCTCATTAAGTTCTAGTACAATTAACTTGTTGAGGGAACAGAACTTCAATTAGAATGGAGCAAATAGTTAAGTGAGGATTTGTATTGAGAGATGTAGTTTTTAAGGGAGGTTGAAACAAGCTCATGCAGAATTTTAAATATTTTAGACAGGCTGTGGGTGGATTTTCATGGGATAGCTCTGTGCTATGCCTGATATCCTGACATAAATATCAACGATGCATTCTTTCACTCTCAAATTTGTCCTAGTCTGAGCAATAAATTAAATGGTCACCCTTTTTATAGGTCTTCCAATCTTAGCATGTGACTCCTAGAATGTAGGGCTGAATCTACATAATTCTTTTACGTGGAATTTGTCTTCATTGATTACAAAAAGACTGTAATAACAGAGGCTCCATGCTCTTGCTACATTGATATGCTTTACTAATTGTGAATATGGTTATTTGGCAGTCATCATCGATTCCAACACCGTGTGGTATATACCCCTTCAGAAGATGAAACTACATTCCCTAAATGTCCTTGCAGCCAAGATTCCAGATGAGAATTCCGTTAAACTAATAGATGCAGTTATGTGAGATTTGGAATTCAGAAGTGGCAAACATGGTTGTGGAGATATTGTAGAGACTAGAATTTTGTAGCAGGTTTGGGGTCTAGTTCCTAGCTGCATAGAAACTGAGAGGAGGTGGAGTAGCGATAATGGTGGTTTCTTTATCTCTGGATAACATCTTTGGTGGCAAATTTGTAGAGTGAGTGATTTCAGTGGGACCCACTTATTCCCACTTTAGCAACAGTGGCAGCTGCCCTGTGGGGCAATCTCCTCCCTCTATTGTTCTGGGAAATATTCCCAGAGCCCAAGACTAGTGGCTACTCCTCTAGTCCTTCCAACAATTTAATCTGCAGTTATTATGTTTTTTTAACCTGGGCAGGCACCAAGAAATGAATCCAGGTCTCTAGTACGGCAGGCGAGAACTCTGCCACTGAGCCACCATTGCCCACCCTGCACTTAATT
>PVIY010059924.1:0-11837 GCA_004026745.1 Myrmecophaga tridactyla
ATTACTTATTTATTTTTTAAAACTTATTCTTTTTTACTCATCTGATCATGCCCTGGATAAAAGGAGCATCAAACAGAAGGTTTTCACATTGTAAAACTTATATAGGTATACAATTGTCTTTAAGAATCAAGACTCCCATCTCCCATTCTTCAGCAATTTCCAGCAAACTCAGCCATTTTTCCCACAGGGCCAGCACGGTCCTGTGCAAACCCACGCCATCATGTTCTGTGCACCTGGGAGATGTGGTGTGAAGAACTAAAGCAAGAGTGGAAATTTGTCAGTGAAGAAGTGAGTGTCTCATGTTCAACAAGCCATGCAATTTCCAAACAAATGTACTTTAGTTGTTTCCTTATTTTCATTTCGTTTTTATATAAAATAAGTCCTCAGTCTGTGCCTGTTGTTTGTGTCCCTTTTGTATTGCCTGTAAAGGTTTATAGAGGTCAGGTCCTATTAAAATAATCCCCAAGAAACTATTCAAAAAAAAAAAAAAAAAACAAGGCTATTGGAACACAGTTCAACAGTTTCAGGTACTTCCCTCCAGCCATTCCGAGACACCATAAACTAGAACGAGATATCTATATAATGCATAAGGATAACCTCCAGGATAACCTCTTGACTCTGTTTGAAGTCTCTCAGTCACTGAAATGTTTTAAGTCTCTCAGTCACTGAAATGTTATGTTGTCTGATTTATTTCTTCCCCCTTTTCGTCAAGAATCCTTTCTCAGTCCCATGATGTTGGGTCCTGGCTCATCCCAGGAGTCCTGTCCCTTGTTTCCAGGGAGATTTACATCCCTAGGAGTCATGGGGGGGTGGGTAGTGAGTTTACCTGATAAGTTGGCTTAGGGAGAGAGGCCACATCTGAGCAACAAAAGAGATTCTTGGGGGTGACTGTTAGGCATAATTATAAGTAGGCTTAGCCTCTTTGCAGGAATAAGTTTCATAGGGGTGGAACCCCAAGAATTTGGTAGTTGAGCCCATTGAATTGGTTGTCCACACTGCTTGTGAGAATATCAGGAATTCCCCAGATGGGGAAATTTAATATTTCCTCCTTTTTTACCATTCCCAAATTACTCTGGGATATATCAGGGCATCATACTAACTTGTACAAAACAAGATCTCACTTCCTATTCAAAATTCCGTGTAATTATGGTGTTGAAATAAACTGACCACACAAGTTAAATTAGATAATGTGCTACCCAAAATAAAAATTTTGCACCAAATATCTCTTCCTTTGGTCTCCCACAGAAATTGAAATTTTAAAACATGAACCCTATCATATTTTACCCTGTGTTCCGATTTACCTTATTGTTATCCAAATCAGCTTCATTCATAACTCTAGTCGAAGTAGGTCAATGGTTAACTTTTTTTTAAAAACTCATTGCCATAAGAATTGATGAAATTTAGGTACCATCTTTCAAGCTACATGGCATATGTGCATGCTCATGCACTAACACCATTTTGTAAGCATATATTGTTGCTTAAAGTTGTAAACAATTTAAGATTGTATAGTTGGTCTCATCTGGAGTATATTCTTGACTTTCTTGTGATGACCTCCTTGTCTAGATTGTTTCACATTGCCTTCAACACTGGCTGGATAGTTTCCATAGGGAACGGTTCCTTCCTTAGTTTTAGGATATCTTATATTGTACTTTCTTGATAATTTTTCAGTGTCAGAAAATGCAAAACTTAAGAATTGCATGAAATTTTTTTCTCTATGGAAGATTAAAACCAATGTAAAAAAGCAATTTAATTTGGTTTAACAAACGTGCAGACTGTTTTAAATTAATTCATTATGGTATATTTGGCAAATAAGGACAGTGGAGTGAAAGGTTTGGATTTGCATTTTATGATATGATCTTGGTAATGATTTAATTTTTATGAACCTCTGTTTTATTCTTTGTAGAATGAGAAATTGAATTCAAAGCCCCTTTCTAACTCTAAAACTCTGTCTTGATAAATTATTTGGATAATATTTTAATTTAGGATTTGAGCTGTTGTAGTTAGGCATACATTTCATATAACTGCCTGTTTGAATTTTTGGTCAAGAATTTTATTTTAATAGTACCAATAAAGTTGAAAGACAGTATTATGATTAAAGTTTTGTGAAATGGTGTCATCTTCCTTCCCTTAGTACCATTTACCATGTCGAACTGTCTGGATATTTCTTGGATTCCATTTAGAGCCGTGATTCCCAGCTTTTCTTATTATGACCATAAATTTAAGATTGCATAGTTGGTCTCATCTGGAGTATATTCTTGACTTTCTTTGTCATTTCAGAGTCAAGAGATTATCCTGGAGGTTATCCTTATGCATTATATTCCCCAATGAAGTTCCTTGCTCCCTGTAGCCTAAAAGGAATATCAGATGCAGTGGTTAGTATTGTTTAACTGTTCTGTCATTTATCTTGCTTTTATTTAATTGTTAGAAGCCCAGATAAGGAAAGATTGGGTGGTGGCAGAACCGGCTACATAATTTTTGGGGCCCAGGGCAAAATGAAAATGCTGAGCCACTTATTCAAAAGCAGGAAAAAAGTGCTGTTAAAGATTGTAAAATATAAAGCTATTTCTTTCTTCTCTGGTGTCTCTTTCAACTTGTCATCCTGTTTTTGTTTTTAATTTGCTATTTAATGGCATTCTAAGTAAAGAAAAATTTAAAATTTTAATATTAGCATGAATTTACCACTCATCTTTATATTGTGCAGTGTCTGTTTTAAATGCAGATATAAGAACATTTAATTCATTTGTGGAATCACTGAAGTTACACAGTCATATTTCATAGCTCATGCATGCTTATGTATTTTGTTCTCAACAGAACAATGGAAATGCTGTGCAAAACTAACTCAGCTGTTTTTACTTCATTTCTTGATACATGCACATTCTATTAGTACTTTCTGCATTCAGCTTACAGTTGAGTAAGAAAGGACTGAAAGGAAAGGAAATTATGGGTTGCTCTGTATTTCCCTTTCCTTTCATGTCATCATTTTCAGTGTAAGAGGTTGAATAATACAGGCAGGTAACAAATAGAATATATGATAGTATTAGGATTTGAGCTGTTGTGGTTAGGCATACATTTCATATAACTGCCTGTTTGAATTTTTGGTCAAGAATTTTATTTTAATAGTACCAATAAAGTTGAAAGACAGTATTATGATTAAAGTTTTGTGAAATGGTGTCATCCTAGGTTGTTTGTGTTTCTTTGAACACTGTTGTCTCTTTCTGCATTGCAGGCAAGTTGTGGTGTGAACAGAAAGTGTGTCCTCTTGGGGCTGTGGAGCTGCTGTTCTCCAGAAAATTAATAATTTTCTTTGTACTCTGTGATTGGGCAAAGAGACTGTTTTTTTTCTGAGGATCTCTGCTAGTCCCTTTGTAGATCCTTGTCAGAAGGACCCCAGAATTAAGAACACTGATTATATGCTGTTAAGCATTTATATGTAATGAATTGTTTAATAGAAACTTAAGACTCAGACAGGAACAGAAGTCCCACTGTTTTGTTTTCTATGAAGTGAATGTACAGTTTCCTTAGTGTGGAATATTTTATACCTTAAATTGCTCCCTAGGTTCACATGACTAATTGATTATAGTTTGTCCCCTGTTTTAAGGGGAAATCATATAAAATAGAGCATCAATGAATAAATAAACCTTATTTTTATCAGTGTTGTGCCAGAGATTAGTAGACTTTTTAGGTTGTGGTGGTATTCCAGGTTGGGGTTAGGGATATGTTAGAGGTTGTTCTTAGTATAATTCAAATGTTTTTTATCACAGTTGTGCCTTTGCTACTATGCTGGGATCACAAGTATGACCTGATAAACTTAAAGCTTTGGTAACATGATGATGTATTGTTGGATATTGTAGTGATCTGCTGTTAGTAGTGGTTGAGGCCTGCGTTAGTGTATCTGAACAGTTCTGTTTAGGCATAATTCTCCATGCTTATATATGTTTTGTCCATTTTGGGATACCTGGTTGGCAATTGTATCATCTAGTATGTGGGTATTTCTCCTTAATAATATTGAATTCATATTGTAGTCTGCATAAATGATATACCCTGGAGTTATGTAGTTAGCGGTCCTGTTGAAGAGGTGCTTTTAATTCAGGGTTTCAAAAAGAAAACAAAAAGGATTGATTGCGAAAAATCCAACCTATTTATTGTGTAATAAAAATGTATACCTGACTACGATCATTTATAGGAAGCTAGGTAAAATATATAATGGTTAAGTCTTGATGTCCAAAAATTTGTGGTTTGTCTTATTTAAAATGTCTTCTATGAAATGCTTTTAGCTTTGCAGTTTAGGTGACAAAATAATGTCTTATAGTTATTTCCTCACAGAAACCACATATCTATGATTGCTTATCTCTCATTATCAAATGTCCACCTAACTGCTGCAGAAGGTTAAATTGCTTCTTATAAAAGGTTGACCTCAACAAATTTTTGCTGTTTAGGCTTCGTTATCACCACACAGTGATTGCACTGGCACAAAAAGTGTATAAACTCTAGGGAGGAAACAAATCAATGTAAACCATGAGAGAGTTAATGGTTCTCCCCAAAAGCTCTCATTTAGTTAGATAAATGTATGCAAAACACTTAGCACTACTGTGCCTGGCACAGAAGAGGTATGCAATGAGTGTTTTAAAAATAAAGTAAAAATTCAAATTCTCATGAATGTAAGTATTAAGTATATGAGGCATATCCAGGCACTGTAATCAGTGCAGGAAATAGGGCGTAGGACTTAGTAGGAAACAGGAAGACTACAGATGTTTTTACTTCGCATTCCACTTGAACTATCTTGGAAGCACAGGGTAAAATATCAAACAGTAGTTGTATACGTATTTTTTAAAAATCTGTTTCTTTATCTACTTGTTATTATGTTATCATGTTAGGACACTGAGGCCGGAGGCCAGAATGCCTGGAATTGATTCATTAATATCAGGAACAGTGTGACTGTTTTTGTCAAGGAGTTACTGAGCATTTTTTTCCATTCCCATTCATTAATCAAAGAAAAATCTCACTAGCATTGTTCTTAAATTTTCGTTAAACATGTGTATAACTTCAAAAAACCAAATCATTCAGATCAATAAGAATCTTGGGAGAACCCAAAAAGGAATATATAAACAATAATAAATTAACCTAACTGTATTATAAATGAACAGCATAATTGCATTAAAGAAATGGGGATGAAAATAACTAACCTAAGTAATTTTGGAAAACCTAAGGTTAAGACAAAAAGAGTACACAATATTGTACTCTACTTAGTAAATAAGTTTCTCATAGGAGTATTGAGTGAGCAATTCTGAAACTACTTTAAATATTTGCTTGGATTAAACAAATAAAAGATATTGTGGATAATGGAAACTAGGTTCTTGCTACTTCTTTTTGCTGAAGCGGTTACAGGTAATGACAGCACAGTTGCAATGAATACATTAGGGCTCAGACTTTGATTTCTAAATAATATAAAAGGAACCAAGGCACTGTTGAATCTAGGGTTGGGTCAGGAAAATCCAGGGTTGGGCCAGAAGGTAATGAAGTGCTGCTCAGAAAATGATGGGGACATGTCAGAAGAACACAGCCAGGTTAATGGCACTTCCAGTGACCAAAGCTGGGACAATTTAATAATAAAATAAATAATGATAGTATTTGGATTAGAATCCATAGAATAAAATAATTTATTAATTCATACTATCATAAACAAACAACAAATAAAGAGGAGAAACATCTCTTCATTACTGTGGAATTTTAGTTAATAATTATAGAAGGAATGATGGAAATAGAAACTCATCATTAGACAAACACCACAGTAATAGTAGTAACAGGCAAGGACCAATCAGTGGATGCTGAAATTAGTAGGTGAGTAAGCTATTTGCATACTATCAAAGTATCTTCCTCACAAGGTAACTAAGAATTACAAAAAGAAACTTTTATTTTAATAGAGAAACATGGGAGATACGGCTCTACCCAAGTGACACATATCTCATTTACCTCCTGATATCATGCTCTGAGAAGGTCACAATATCACCTTTATGCTATTCTTGCCAAAAAATTCACAACATCATCCATTCATGAAAACATCTAAGTTGAGGGCTGTTCTACAAAATAATTTACCACTACCTTTTATAGTGTCAAGGTAATGAAAAGACAAAGAAAAGCTGAGAAACTGTCAGAGATTGGAGGCAACTAAGAATTTGTGACAATTTAATGCAATGTGGGTTTCTGGATTGAATCCAGGGGTAGAAAAAGACATGAGTGGGAAAATTGGTAAAATTCAAATAATCCCTGTAGAATAGCTATCTTACTGTGTCACCGTTACTTTCCTGTTTTCCGTAATTCTACTGTGGTTATATAAAGTGTTAATATTAGGGGAAATGGTGAAAGTTATACAGAAACATTGTACTATTTTTGCACTTTTTCTGTATGTTTAAAATTATTTCAAAATAAAAAGTGAAAAAGGTATGTATCCCTTATAATTCTAAAACTATTTAAATTTTAGAAGGAGTTCTTGAGGGAATAAAATGAAGTCAGTAAAACTTATAACTAAATTTCAATTAATTCTTTAGGTAGACCCAATTATCCTTGAGAAGTTTTACTTTAAAATTGGCATGAAAAGTATCTTTTCCTCTGTCTAAGTAGATATTTTGGTTCATATAATTGTGATTTTAAAAATTCCAGCCCAGATGAAATTAGGAAATAAAATCTTTGAATCTAAAACAAGGAACTCCCTGATCTGGGAAAATCTTCGATATAAGGTAAAGAAAACAAGCCCAGCTTTAATTGAGCCTTCACATTTATAGTCAAAAAAACAAAACAGGGGCAGGCAATGGTGGCGTAGTGGCAGGGTTTTCAACTGCCATGCCGGAAACCCAGGTTCGATTCCTGGTAAAAAAACAAAAAACAAAAAAACCCTTACTCCAAATCCTTGTGGATTGAGGATATTTTTCAGCCTAGAGAGAAGGTATGCTATAATTGAGTACAGAATGCAAATCTTTGAGGAGAAAAATGTCTGGATGTTTGAGCTCTGTAAATAGAAAAGATGAGGAAAGATTAGTGGCTAGGAGCTACAGGTAGAATGGTTTGAGGTTGTGGGGAGAAACTGGGAGCCTTTAACTTAATGGTACAGAGATTGTAATGTGATTTGTTTTAAAGTGAAAGTTTTAAAAGGGAGAAGAGAGAGCAACTTGAAGGGAACTTTCTCAGCATATGTTGATTAAGATAGGTTCAGGTTACCGAAGCTGGATGTTTATTTCTTTATTCTCTGAATATAATGAGAACTAGTCAGGAAAATTTTAGGAGATTTGTCTATGTTAGAAATTTGCAAGGATGAAAGTTTTTACCTTTCAGCTTGACATTGGACAGGGACTTATCTATAATAGATAAAAAGATCAGTGACTGCCGGAGGGATGGAAATAAAGATCTGTTAACACTTTAAATTGGTCCATTCTGCAGCTTGAGATTGCTGTAGGCTCTCTTTATTAGTTCTTATTCTAAATAGAGGATATAATGTAGAGGTTGCAGAAGAATTTACTAAAGTGTATTAATCCTTGGACCAAAATTGGGAAATAGATAATGTGATGAAAAGTTGATAGAATTGGAATAATATAGTTTGGGAAACAATGGAGGCAGATAAATAATCAAATAGCAATATTTTAGTTAAAGTGGTTGCTATCCGTTTTTCTTGGCAAAGTCTCTTGATGACAGAGAAAGAAAGCCTGGTTAATGTGTTTACAACTTTGAATCAAACACTTCAGACCTAATTTGCAATTAAAGGGATGTGTTTATGGACAGGAGAACCATTTTTATAAAACACCAACAAGATTGATCTGATTTCTTCATTTAAATAATGATCCTCAAACTTTATTGTATGTAAGCAACACCTGGAGGGCTGGTTATGCTGATTCCTTGGCCCCTTCCTCCACAATTTCAGAATCAGTGGATCTAGGGTGGGGACCTTGAAATTTGCATTTCTAACAAGTTTCCAGATAATGTTGATGCTACTAGTTCGTTAGCATGACTATGTGAGATCGTGAGATCGCACGCTGAGAACAAATGGTCTAGAGTGCCTCGCACAATGTTTCTCTGCCAGGGTGATTTTTGTCCCCGAGGGAATATTTGGCAATGTCTGGAGAGATTTTTGTTATCAAAGCTGGGTGGGGATTGCTACTGGCATCTAGGAGATAGAGGCCAGGGATGTTGCTAAACATTCTGCAGTGCACTGGAGAGTCCCCCATAACAAAGAATTATCCCAACCAGAATCTCAGTAGTACCACGGTTGAGAAGCCCTGGTCTAGCAGGTTTTCTTAACTGGGATTCTATAAGAAAACTAAATCTTAATGCTGTAAGGCATCTAATGGATGTAATGAATTAACTTTTCTCCAGTGCATCTAGAATTGTACGTCCTTGGGAAAATTGAAAAGTAGTCATTCAAATAATTTTCTCTGTAGTTCAGATGAAGAAACCTGATTGAGAAAGTGTAAAATACTTAAGGACAAAATAGACATTCTTTGAGATAGGGGCCTGTCCAACTTGTCTGTATTCAGTGGAATAGATTATATGAATCCTAAAAATCAGTTTTTGCTTTAGTGTCCTGGCTGCTGCTAAAACAAATACTATCCGACAACGACAGGTTTTTATTTGCTCACAGTTTCAGGGACTAGAATGCTTGCTTCCACTCGGGGTCAGTATCTTCTGGTTGTCTGGCAATCTGGGATTACTTGGCTTTTCCATCACATTACTATGCACATGGATGTCTTCTCCTTTCTCTTCTGGGTTCTTTTGACTGTCTGCTTCTGCTCCCTGTGGCTTTCTGTCTGTTTTTTTTTTTTGTTTTTTTTTTCTGTAAGGCCTCCAATATTAGGATTAAGTCCCATCCTGATTCATTTGGGCCACTCCTTAACTGAAGTAACCTCATCAAAAGGTCCTGTTTACAATGGATTCAGACCCACAGGAATGGGTTAAGATTAAGAAGATGTTTTTCTCGGTATATAGCTCCAAGCCAACACAGCCCTGAAATCTAATCTGAAAACAAAAAATGATTAAGTCAGTGAGTCCTTAATTTTCTTCTGGGCAAGCAAGGCACGAATCTCTTTCTAGCTTTAATTCCTCCTCTAGATGGCGGGCTGTTGCTTTTGCTGCCTGTTCTGCCTCTGTGGCCATTTGTAAAGCTCCTAAAATGGGCCAAGCTATGACCGTTGGTACTTGGTGTTCTTTTTTCTTTTTGCTAAAATTTAGTTGTCCTGCTGTTTGTTGCAAAACAGTTAGCAACCCTCTGGAATTTTTAGGGCATTGCTATACTCTCGTGGTAGTCCCCATTTGTCCTGGAGGATAGCCACTACTCCCCACATGAACGATATAGGCCAATTTGGGATTTCCCCCATGGATTCCCCCTTCCCAGGACTCATACCCTCTATAGCCGATGACTCTTCAGTCTCCTGGCTGGCTTGCCAGTTGTTCTAACCTAGCTCTTGAAGACCATGGTTCAGCACAGCCTCCAAGTCGAAGAATGCATCAGGCACAAAGCTAGACGTGAATTATTTATTAGGACTTATGAACAGAAAGAGAAGATTCTTTCCAGTGGTGGCTGTTTGGGAAATGGAAGTCAGTGCTCTGCAAGGGGGTGGGGGTGGGGGATGGGGTACGAGGGACAGCTTATAAGAGTTTAGGACAAGGACATTCCATAGGCTATGAGAATTGAATTTTAGCAGGGTCTTATGACACAGGGATTTGGAGATATGTTATCAACCTATCAGGGGAGAGCAGTTTCAATACTTTACAAGATAAGTGGTTTATGATACTATCTGTACATTCCTTCCTCCTTGAGGAGGTCAGTTGACCTTTAATTTCTGTCCTGGTCATGTAGGTAGCTATGTGTAATAGCTTATTCTCAGTATGGAGGGGGAGGCTGGGCCCTGGTATCTCGACATACACATACTTTCTCATCTGCCCATTCCCTATAGTCCATCAGAACTGCAAGACTTATTGTTCTTTCTTGCATGGTTCTGTTTGTATTGTTCTTGAATGCCTTTATAACTCTCTACTTGGCTCTTTAGGTGGTCTAGCGTAAATTCTCCATCTTTCCTCATGCCTCTTGCTAATGCATTTTATTTACTTCTCTCATGGCATCATTCCTTCAAAAACTATTTTTCTTCCTGTATTTCTTCACTGAGGTGTTTTGATTTTTTAAGAGAAGTTGTGGGTTTACAGAACAATCATGCATAGAATATAGGATTCCCATATACCACCCTACCACCAATACCTTGCATTGTTGTGGAACATTTGTTACAATTGATGATAGCACTTTGTTTTAATTGTCCTTTTTGAATGTGAATATGATTGAAAGGGGTTTAATAGAGCCATGTACCCTACCAGTTAACACTACAAATATGAAGGTATGAATTTTGTATAAAGAATCAATAACATGGGCGGCTGCCGTGGCTCAGCAGGCAGAGCTCCGACCTACCGTGCTGGAGGTCTGGAGTTCGATCCCTGGTGCCTCCTGCCCATATGCAAATTAAAAAAAAAAAAAAGAATCAATAACAGAAGGGAATAGGGGGAAAACTATTATTGCAGCCTATAGTCTATATTTAACAGTAAAACATTAACTGTGCCATAGCAATACCAGGGGTAAATAATTGAGATGGAAGGACAAGAGTTAAGGGACATTTTATCATTTGTTAAATCCTATCTTCTATGTATAACTCCTCTTTAGGGGTGTTTGCGTTGTGATAATGCTAAATATTTGATGTTGGAAGGGTCTGTCACAATATGAAGTAGGGAGATGGAAATATCTGATGTTCTGAAGAGGCTGGGCTAGGTTTCAGGACTTATCTGGACCAGGGACCCATCTGGAGGTTATAGGTTTCTGGATACTCTAGTGCCTGGAACCCTTGTGGAATCTTCTATATTGCCCTAGGTGTTCTTTAGGATTGGCTGGAATGGTCCTAGTTGGGGGTTGGCAGGTTATGATAGATAGCAAGGTCTCACTGAAGCTTGGTTAAGAGCATCCTCCAGAGAAGCCTCTTGAATCTATATGAACTCTCTCTGCCGCTGATACTTTATTAATTACACTTCTTTCCCCCCTTTTCATCCCCAATTTTCTTGTAAGTATTTTCTGAAGGAGACCATGCTATATTTGTTCTTTTGCTTCTGACTTGTTTCGTACCACATAATGTACCCAAGGTTAATTCACCTCGTTCATGCCTTATGACTTTGTTCCTTTCAGTGGCCGCACAATATTCCATCATATGTGCACACCACAGTTCGCCATTCTACTTCTCAATGTATCTTTCAGCCACCTCCTTCCATTGGGCATCATGTAATGTCCACAGCCAGCAATCCATGTCTCACATTATCCTCACTTAGTTGTACAATAATCAACATTTTCAATTTTATACGAGTTTCATTGCTGCAAAGAGAAAAATAACTGATAAACACCCTCACCAAATTAGAAAATCCAAACTTCCCCTTAACTCTTGTTAACTCATCTCAAGCTTCTGTGTATTTCTAAGTCCCCTATATTCTGTATTGTAAACCTCTGAGTTTACTTTATCAAGTTCATAATAAAGAAATCATACAGTATCTATCCTTTTGTGCCTGGCTTATTTCATTCAGCATTATTTCTTCAAGTTTCAGCCATGTTGTCATATTCTGCAGGACCTCATTTCGTCTTACTGCTGCATAATCCATCATATGTATAAACCACAGTTTATTTGTCCACTTATCTATTGATGGATACTTGGATTGTTTGTATCTTTTGGTAATTGTGAATACTGCTGCTGTGAACATTGGTGTGCAAATGTCTGTTTGTGTCACTGCTTTCAACTCTTCTGGGTACGTACCAATTAGTGGTTTTGCTG
>PVIY010059925.1:0-11846 GCA_004026745.1 Myrmecophaga tridactyla
GGTGGCGAGGCGGAGAAGGAACTAGAGGGGTTGGGGAGGAGGGGAGAGAGGCGGGACGAGGAGGAGGAGGAAAGAGAAAGGGTGTGGAAGAAGCGGTGCGAACGAACCTACTGGGCGGGGCAGCAGGAGGAGCGCCTTCACGAGAGAACCTTCTGGCCCAAGCAACCGCTCACGCCCCGGCCAAAGAAGCTCCACCCTCTACGTCGGTCGGCTAGGGGGAGGGGAAGTGGGCGTGGTTTCTTGGGGGCGAGGCTTCTAGGCGGTCCCATAGGCAAGGGCGCGCGGGGGGCGGTGGCTCTGCGAGGTGACGTCAAGAGCAGCTGGAGACGGGGATTACCCCCTGCTGCTGACGTGCAGACGGTGAACAATCGGGAAGGTTCGGTGGAAGGGGGAATTCCCCGCCGTTCCCTGAGGAGCCCCGCCCCCCAGTCCCCACCCGCCCGGGGCCGCTTCGAGCTGAGGTGGTGGGGTGGTGGAAGGGGCGAAGACTCGCTGGCTCGAGTGCGAGGTGCCGGGAGGAGGACTCGCTGGCTCGAGTGCGAGGCGCGCGCCGTGGCTCCTTCGACTTCCAGCGGAGGAAGACGCTGAGGCGCGCGCCACTCGCTAAGGACCGCCCTGGGGCCTGGGCGGAATCAGAGATCACATGTTCGCTTAAATACGGTGCTGCGCGGCCGTGTGGCCGGAGTACGGCAGTTCTGGCGCAGGACGAATTGCGCGCCTTGAAACAGTAGATGTACCATCCTATGCAGATACGAGATTGTGTCCAACAGAATTAATATTTATGGGAAGCCGGGCGCAGATGAAACGAGATTCGCTGGGAACTAAGCCAGGATTCTGCAAGGATGAAAATCGTTCGAAATATAATCATGCTAATTACCGTTTTTCTTTCGATTATGTCTACAGCAGGTAAATTATTTCAACAGAGATATCAGTGCTCCACGTAGCTCATCTGGTATTTATTTAGTGAGTTTTATGGTATTCACCGTTGTTTCGATGATTATGAAGGCTTTTCGCCTTATACTGAAAGCCCAATTTGAAACTTGTGCAATTAGCCTTCCAGAAAGAAGAAAATAACTACGTATTCTTAGAGGCAAAGTGGAGAGGAGGGTATCTTAATGAGAGAAATCCAGAAAATAAAACTTATTTGGCTCTTCGCCTTCCACCAAGCCACAAGGGCTTCATGACACAAACTTTATGGTCTTTTTATATGTATTACGGGGTTTGTAGTTTAATGGACTGCTTCTAAAAGCTCCCTGAGAGAATGTTTGACTGTAAATTCACCAAAAAGTACACCTCCCAACCTTTTATTTTAGCCTTCACCGGGGAGGTGGACAGTTTTGGTAATTTATGCTTCGCTGGGTGCCAAGGAGAGGGAATTAACACTTCCTAGATGCCTTGTCTGCACCAGGCACTTTAATCCTTGTATCAACCTCTGACGGGTGGTGGTTATTTTCATTTTGCAGATGAGGAAATTGGTTCTGGTTAAGTAAGGTGCCTAAGGTTATGCAACATGGAATTGGGCGCCACGACTTGGTGTATCAAACTCAAATTCAAGACTGTTTGGGTCTTAATTCACAGAATTTCCGCCAAACCACAGTGCGTCTGTAGAACTAATTTATTCAGAGGCGATTTGCTTTTGCATCGATTTGTAAGCATGGTGTTAAAACGAGAAATTGTATTTGTGATTTCCCTGTGGCAAGAAAGACACTATGAGATTGAAAAAGGAGTAGGGAAATGAAGAAACAGTTGTTATGTATATGACAAAGGTTGATATTTAAGTATATATGCAGGTACTATCCTCAATATCTAACAGTTTGATTTACATAGTAAATATATCAAAAGTTTTTTTCTAAAAAGCCGAAAGACATGAACAACATAGTGTGTATCTTTGTCCCTCTCCGAAGATATATATGTTTATATACTGAATTTATATATTCAGTAATTATTTTGAAAGATGCTCTGCCTCACTAGAAATAAAAAAAAAAGGAAAGAAAAGCGAATAATTAGCTAGTGCTTTTCACCTAGCAGATTGGCAAAGATTAAAAAGAATAAAACCTAATTTAGGTGAAAAGATAAGGAACTAGCGTTTGCAGTAATCATATCAGGAATGAAAATCTGCATGGCCTTTCTGGAAGACAGTTTGACTTTCATTTTTTTTTAAGTCTTTAAAAAAGATACCCTTTGTCCAACAAGTTTACATCTTGGAATTTATTTTAACAGTATGATAGGAAAGGTGTCCAACAATTTACAAACAGATATTCATTGGTAAATTGTTTATAACAACTAAAAAATTGGGAAGTAAATGCCTATGATTAAAGAGATTAAGTAAATTTTAGTGTACCCATAGAATGGAATATGAAGCAGTTAAAAATGATGATGTACCTTTTTGTTAAAAGATGGTTACAAGAAAGGTTGTTCACAACAAACCATCAAGAAAAGTAAAGATATATCCTTATACCCTTTTATTGTCAAACAAAAAAGTATGTTCAAAGGACAAGGTCTGATGGAATAGACCCAAAAATGTTAACAATGTTTATTTCTTAGATGGCAAAATGATGAATTTATTTTTTATACTGTCCCATATTTTCTGATTTTTTTTGTTGAGGGCATATGTTACTTTTTTAATCATAAAAAGAAGCTTGTTAAAAAAATACAAGGACCTACCTCCAGCCAGTAATACTTCCCATTATTTTACTTTATTCGAATAGTGAATTCTAAATACTTGTCACACAGCAAAGGACTTATCACATAATATATTATTTTAATTGAGTTAATGAACATATTATAATAGTTTAGAGGAGAAAACATTCCTTTAACCAAGCTCTATGCTAGGAATTTTAAATAATTTTGTTTACTTAATTCTCTCAACAATTTAATAGGTATCAGCCACAAAGAGATTAAGTAATTTGCCCTAAAGTTATATTAACCAATGATGTACAAACCAAAATGTATTTCTAACCAATAATGAACAAAGGTATTCATTTCCACCTTATTTATAGTAGTGAAAATTGGAAATCCTAAATATCCACAAACTGAGGACTAGTTAAATTAAGGCACATTCATTTAATAGAATACTACGTAGCTGATTAAAAAAAGTAAAGTAGACCAATTTATACTGACATGGAAAGACATTCACTATGTTTTGTTCAGGTGTGGGATGGAACAATATGTATAGCATGATCGCCTTTGTGTTAATTTTTAAAAGCATGTGTAGTTGTGTAGGAATAGACAAACAAAGCCTAGGAATAACTTTAATGTTCATCAGTCCAGGACTTTTTACTTTAAACAGTGCTGTACTATCTAAATATGCCACTTTGTAATTACTTATTATTTAAACTTAATTGCCTAAAATTATATGACAATTGAGAAGCAGAATAAAATATTCATACAGGAAGCGTTATTGAATCCTTCAAAATTGAATCCAGGGTCCTTTCCCTCTTTTCCCATTGTTCAATCCTGTGCTTACCTGGAAGATTAATTATATATTCATTTCATCCTCTACCTTGATCCTGAAAAAATTTCCAGAGCCTTCCTTATCACCCTAGAGATCTACACTTATTACACTGAACTGTAATCACCGATTTTCTTACCTGTCTCTTAACACTGGGCTCAGAAATCCTTGAAAGCAGTGACCGTGTCCTATTCATGTTTATCAATAGCAACTAGTACAATATCAGGCACATTGTAAATTCTCCAGTAATATCTGTTATATGAATGACATCTCCATATCGTTTTAGCCATTTACTACCTGCAGTCCTCAGAATTTCCCTTGTTCTTCAAAATACTGTAAAATATTGCTCCCTTTAACAAGATTGCTTTTCCCTTCCTCACTGCCTACTTTGCAAATTCTCATTTCTTATCCCTGTGACCCTATTCAAATAACACTCCATCAGGTAAAGCTAAGAACTTACTTCTCTGCACTCTCGGTGTAGATTTACACTCACTTTTATCGTTGTTTTATCTGTTTGTTCTCCTTTGTGTCCCCCTTTTCAATGATGGTGAGACCCTGGACAGGGACACTTATGTACATCACCTACCCCTAAACTAATGCTCAACCCCAAAACTCGTCCTCAGTAAATGACTGACTGGATGACTAAAGCTTCCAGAACCCATTCAGTGTCTGTTCCTATGTACCAGCCCAACATGACCAGTCTCTGATGTGCTGCCAGGGCCCAGAGATTCCCTCTTTTTTTCTGTTCACTGCCCATCATGGTCCTGCTTATGGCACTCTGATCATCCTCAGACAATCTAAATTGACATGAAAATATCTTGCTTACAGAAAATCACACTCACACAGAGGCTTTCTCCTTGGTATACGTGGGAATTTTTTACACTTCTCCTTCTTCATGACACGTATCACAAATTTATACTGATCCATTTAATAGATCCTCCTCCTCTATTAATTTCCTAAGAGGAGAGTCCATGCCTGTTTTGTTCTACTGCTGTATTCCCAACACTTGGCACAATATGGGGCACAGTAGGCACTCCATAAATACTACCTACATGAAGGAATCATTAGTGCAAATGAAAACATTTAGGAGAGAAATGTTTGCAGGACAACCACACGTTCCACAACTCCCCACCCCACTACTGCCATCCACAAAAACACTTTCCCATGACAGACTATTAGTAATATAATGCTTTACAAGGCTTTTACATGCATTATATCAACTGCTTCTTACATCATCCCTGTGAAGTGAACAAGCTGAATATTAGCTCCATTTTCAAAGGAATCACTATGATCAATGTCCAACATCTCAGACATGGTAAAGCCAATACTGGAATCTGGTTTTATTTGTTTTGCTTTCTTTTGTTTTCACATTCACCTCAGTGCTTTTTTTCTCCTTCTCTAAATAAGTTCCCTGTGTGTTGAAAGGATCTCTTTTAATATCATATCATAGAATCTGTTTTAAGTGGGTTAGCTAAACTGGGCTTTAGTTTTATTCTACTGTATTCACGATGTTATACTGAATGCCTAATAATTTTAATGGTAGTTTCAAACTGTGTTTCTCTGAGGTTTGATTTCAGAGAACAACCAAGAAAGGACCTGTGGAAAGCCCATTTTTATTTACATTCTAAATCTGGCATTGGAGTGTAACTTACTTGAAAACAAGGTCTATAGCCTAAAAAAAGAAAAGCCGAGGAAAGGAAGAAGGAGCAGCAGCAGCAGAAGCAGCTCCAGCAGCAACATGAAAAAAAAAAAAGCTGTCAGAACCAACTTTATCAGAACTCTGGAAACTAATCAAATGTTTTCAGCAACCAAGCAAATGCAAATGAGAAAAAACCAACTGAATCTCAGCAAGATAGCTTTTGGTCCTTTTAAGTTACCATGGCACTATCCCTGCACTATCCCCTGATCAGCAGTGGCCCTGAAGATGACAGTGTGCACTTCCTATATAGATTTCTAGTACTGGAGGTTATTCTCAAAGGATTGTGGTTATTTTGACCTGTCTGGTGGCTATAGGACCCCTTCAAAGGGCTTGCCTTTAGTTTGTCTACCTTGTAACTCTCCCAGAGCTAAGGGACTAGCTAAAGGACCTGCTGGAGAGTGTTTGGCAAAAATATTTAAAGACAATTGTGTCAGTCACAGCTCCAGAAAAAGAAATAAAAAGGAAAAGCTCATACATCACGTACCACATACCCCTCCCTTTCATTGACTGCCAGTATTTCAATCTACCCAATTTATTTTAACTCTTGTTGCCCCTATTATTTATTTGTTTTTTATGCACTTTTTTTTACACATCTGTCCATACGTGGAGAAGAGGAGCATCAGACAGAAAGTTTTCACAATCACACAGTCACATTGTAAAAGATATCATTATGCAGTTGTCTTCAAGAGTCAAGGCTATTGGAACACAACTTAACAATTTCAGGTATTTCCCTCCAGCCACTCTAATGCACCATAAAATGCAAAGGGCTGTCTATATAATGCATAAGAGTAACCTCCAGGATAACCTCTTGCCTCTCTTTGAATTGTTTTAGCTACTGAAGCTTTATTTTGTCTCATTTTTCTCTTGCCCCTTTTGGTCAAGAAGGCTTTCTCAATTGCTTGATGCCAAGTCCCAGCTCATCCCAGGAGTTCTGTCCCACATTGTCAGGGAGAGTTACACTCCTGGGATTCATATCCCACACTGGGGGGAGGACAGTGAGTTCACCTGCCAAATTGGCTTAGAGAGAGAGACCACATCACAGCAACAAAAGATGTTCTACAGGTGTGACTCTTAGGCTGAATTATAAGTAGGCTTAGCCTATCCTTTGCAGGAGTAAGTTTCATAGGGGAAAACCCCCAAGATCAAGGGCTCAGCCTATTGATTTGGTTATACCAACTGCTTTTGAGAATATCAGAAATTCTCCAAATGGGAAAAGCTGAATATTTTCTCCTTTCTCCCCAGTTCCCTAAGAGGATTTTGCCAGTACTTCTCTGTTCACTGCCCAAATTACTCTGGACTATATTGGGACATCACACTAACCTGTACAAACCAATGAGATCTCACACTCTATCCAACATTCCATGTACTTATGGTGCTCAACTAAACTGACCATAGAAGTTAAAATTAGGTAATGTGCTACCCAAAATATAAATTTTGCATCAAGTAAACATCTCTCCCTTTGGTCTCACACAGAAGTTGAAATTTTTAAATATGGATGATATTATCTTTTACCCTAAATTCTAATCTACCCCAGTCCTATCCAGATCAGTTTCATTCATATCTCTAGCAGAAGTCTGATCTCTTTTCAACTTTTTAATCAGTCCCTGTACCAAGTAGTGCTGACTTTCATAGCTTCGGACCGCCAACTCTGAGTCTCAGGTGTTATAGAAACACCCAAAGTTTCTGGAATGAGCAGATGATACACAACAGCTCAGTATCTCAGATTTAGAAATAAAGGGAATATTATTATTAACTTTGAAGAAATGAAAAGGATTATTAGAGAATTCTATGAACAATCATATATCAACAAATTAGATAACCTAGATGAAATGGACAAATTCCTAGAAACACGTTACCAAAACTAAACCAAGGAGGAATAAAAAAATTTTGAATAGGCCTATAGCAAGTAAAGAGATTGAATCTAAACCTCCCCAAAACAAAAAACCCAGGACCAGATGTCTTCAGTAGTGAATTCTGCCAAATATTTAAAGAGGAATTAACAACAATATTTCTCAAATTCATCTAAGAAATAAATAGGAGGAAGTATTTCCTGACTCAGTCTATGAGGCCAGCATTACCTTGATACCAAAGACAGAAAAAGACATCATAAAAATAGAAAAGTATAGACCAAAAGCTGTTACAAGTACAGATGGAAAAGTCGTGAGCAACATTAGCCAATGGAATCCAGCAGTATATTAGAAATGGGATCTTTCCCAGAAATGCCATCGTGGGTCAATGTATGAAATCAACCAATGTTATACAGCACATTAACAGGATGAAGGGGGGAAAAACCACATGATCATCTCAACTGATGCAAAACATTTGATTAAATCGAACCCCCTTTCATAATAAAAGCTCCCAACAAACTAAGAATAGAAGGGAACTTCTATGAAAAACCTTCAGTTGACACCATAGTTAATGGTGAAATACAAGTTTTTTCCTTAAGATAAAGAACAACACAAGGATGCCCTTTTTTGCCACTTCTATTTAACACTGTACTGGAAGTTCTAGCCAGAGCAACTAGGTAAGAAGATGAAATAAAAGGCATACACAATGGAAAGGCTGAAGTAAATCTATCTCTGTTCCCGGGGCATGATCTTATAAAGAGGAAGTCCTAAAGAATCCATCAAAAAAAACTATCAGACTAGACTTCTAGGAAGATGTGGGACAGGATAGGCTGAGTTCAACTCTGCTCTAAGGAATAACTGGAGAAGTGTTAGGGCCAGCAGTTCCAAGGTGTGAGTGACCTGAGAGGGTCTTCTACACTGTATAGGGAGGTCCTGGATGAAAAAGCTGAAGAATTGGAACACAAAGAAGCAGGTGAGTGAGTTCCATCAGGACTCCACTGAGGACAAGAAGCTGTACCCTGGAAAGTGCCTGCTCCCGCAGCTAGCTTGGGATAGCAGCTCCATCAGTTCCTCAACCTGGAGAAACCTTGGTAACCTGAAAGCCATCACTAGGGTATGGACAAGGATACAGGAACAAGGAAACAAGCAATGCCGCACCCACATCACAAATCCACCCCATACCCACATGCCCACCTGTGCCACAACCCCTGCAACCTGACCCCTGTGTGCCATGTGCATCCACAAACCTACACCATGTGTGCCCATGCCCAGCCCCTTGTGCACCCATGCCTGGACCTCCATGCCCTTTGCACCCACACCCTGCCCACACACCCCCACCCCACACACACCTGCACGCACATGCCCTGACTCCCCCGACCACTGTGCTCCACCCTCCCAAGCATCCGCACCCCATGCACTTCATGTCTCTCCCCCCACATCCTGTGCCCTGTCCCCATGCACCTTGCACCCCACCTTCTTGTCACCTGCACACCTGCACACATATCCCACCTCCCCATAACCCACCACGTGCCACACCATGTCCCTAGCCCCACTCTACATGCCCCACACACAACCCCACGCCACACCCTGCCCCTGAGCCCCTCACACTGCACCCCACATCTGCACATTGCACCCTTCCAACATCTCCACAATGCACCTACCCCTCTGTCCTGCCCTATACCACTCCCTCCCTCCGCACCCCACCCCATGCTCCATGCCCTGCCCCCATGCCCCGCAATCCATGCTACACCCTGCACCACCCCACATCCCTGATCTCCATGCCATGCCTAGCTGACAGGCATTTCCACGTGGGCTATGGACAGGGTAGCTGGCACACCCAGTTCCACAACCCAAGATCATTCCTAAGTGGGAGCCTGAGGGCCACCAGCCCCATCAGATGCACAAGCAGAATCTCTGCTGAGGTTCTCACTGCCCACCCCCCGGCCTCAGGGTTGGAGGCTTTCAGTGCCCACTGGGAACAGCAGACCTGGCTGGAATTGTTCTGGGTCTTCATCCAGCTCACCCAGCTGCCACAATCTGGGAGAGGAAGGTTTGAGGGAAAGAGTATCTGCTGGGAACAGAGAGTGCAGTCTGGCAAACTGCCTCTCTATCAAGCCTCAAAAAGATACTTCAGTAGAGTTGCATCCCCTACATGAGGTCCAGGTCTTGGTTTTGTGGAGAATTACTGACAAACCAAGTGCAAAAGACCTTTAATGCAAATCCAAACAAATACAAAACCTTAGTTGACTGGGGGAAAACAACTTCCAAAATAACCCTATTAAGATAATCAAATGCCTGAAAGCCAACAGAAAATCACAAAGCATATGAAGATGTAGGCAACTATAGGCCAGCCAAATGACCAAATTAAAACACTAGAGGATGTTGGAACAGGTTATCAAGTATATTGATACAACTCTCCTAGATAAATTAAATTGGTTGGCTAATGACATAAAGGATATCAAGAAGAGCATAAAGAAAAATTTGAAAGAATAAGTAGAAAAATAACATATTACAGAGATGAAAGAGACTGTAGAACAAATGACAAATATATTAGGGACACACAACAGCAGATTTGAAGAGGCATTAGAAAGAATAAGCAAACTAGAGGACAGGACAATGAATTTGAATGCACAAAAGGACAATGACAAAAAGTATGGGAGAATTTGAATTGGATCTCAGAAAAAATGATGAACAACATGAAGCACACAAATATAAGAATCATTGGTGTTCCAGAAGGAGAAAAGAAGAGTAAAAGGCTAGGAAGATTAGTTGAGGAGATAATGGGGGAAAACTTCCCAACCCCTATAAAAGACTTATACGCAAATCAAACAACCCCCAAATAGAATAAACTCAAATAGCTCTATTCCAGGACACATATTAATCAGTCTGTCAAATGTTGAAAGAAGCAGAAAATCCTGAAAGTGCAAGAGAAAAGCACTCACCACATACAAGGGAAACCACGTACGACTTAGTTTGGACTACCCAACAGGTACCATGGAGGTGAAAAGGCAGTGGTATGATACATTTGAGATCCTGAAAGAGAAAGATTTCCAGCCAAGAAATTCTATATCCAGCCAAAGTGTCCTTCAAAAGTGAAGGAGAGATAAAAAGTGTTCACAGACAGACAAAGTCTGAGAGAATTTTTCAACGAAAAACTGGCCCTACAAGAAAGACTAAAGGGAATTCTGTCAGCTGTAATAAAGACAGGAGAGGGAGGTCTAGAGAAAGGAACAGAAATGAAAAGTACCAGTAAGTGTAACTTAAAGGATAAAAAGAGAAAGAGGGAGGATGAACTAGTGGTTCAGTGGCAGAATAATCACCTTCCATGTGGGAGACCAGGGTTTGATTCCTGGACCATGCACCCCCCCTCCCAAACAGAGAGAGAGAGAGAGAGTAAAAGAATATGCAAATCTGACAAATAAAAGCTAAAGCATAAGATGGTTATGCATTCATTCAATAAATGTCTTTACAGTAATAATTTAAATGTTAAGAGACTAAACTCACCAATTAAAAGATACAGATTGACAGAATGAATTAAGCAATATGCTATGTGCTGCTTACAAAAGACTCATCTTAGATCCAAGGATACAAATACATTGAAAGTGAAAACGTGGAAACAGATTTTCCATGTAAGCTGTGACCAAAAGAAAGCAGGGGTAGCTATACTAGTATCAGACAAAACACACTTTAAATGTAAAGTCATCATAAGAGACAAAGAAGGACACTACATATTAATAAAAGGTATAATTCACCAAGTATAAATAACAATCATAAATGTTTATGCTTCCAATCAAGGAGCTCCAAAGTACTTGAGGCAAACATTGGCAAAACTGAAAGGAGCAATAGACATTTCAAAAATAATAGTGGGAGACTTCAATATACCAGTCTTATCCATAGATAGAACAACCAGACAAAGAATCAACACACTCTTAAACAATCAGTGAGTCAAGGGAGAAATAGCTAGATAAATTGGTAAACATTTGGAGATGACTTTGAATTAAATACAACATAGCACAACTTATGGAATGCAGTAAAGGCAGTGCTGAGAGGGAAATTTATTGCCCTAAATGCCTATATTAAGAAAGCAGAAAGAGCAAAAATCGAGGACTTAACTGCTCGCCTGGAAGAACTAGAGGAAACTAACTCCAAAGCAAATAGAAGAAGAGAAATAACAAAGATTTAAGCAGAATTAAATGACTTGGAAAAGAACAACAACAACAACAAAAATAGAATCAGTAAAACCAAAAGTTGCTTCTTTGAGAAAATCAGTAAAATCAATGGACCCCTAGCTTGGCTGACAAGCTGATAAAAGTAGAGGATGCACGTAAACAAAATAAAAACTGAGAGGGGGGGTCATTACCACAAACCCTGAAGAAATTTTAAAAATCATAAGAGGATACTATGAAGACTGAACACCAACAAATTAGCCAACTTAGATGAAATGGACAAATTCCTAGAAACACACAAACAACTTACACTGATTCAAGATGAAATGGAAGATCTCCCTAGAGTAAGCTGAGACTCAGCATCAAGAGATTGAGAAAACCTTCTCAACCAAAAGGGGGAGGAGTGAAATGAGGCAAAGTGTCAACAGCTGAGAGATTTCAAACGGAGTCCAGAGGTTATCCTGGAGGTTATTTTTACGCATTAAGTAGATTATCACCTTGTTATTCAGGATGTAATGGAGAGGCTGGAGGGAACTTCCTGAAAATGTAGAGCTGTGTTCCAGTAGCCATGTTTCTTGAGGATGATTGTATAATGACATAGCTTTCACAATATGACTGTGTGATTGTGAAAACCTTGTGTCTGATGCTCCTTTTATCTACCTTGTCAACAGATGAGTAGAACA
>PVIY010059926.1:0-11849 GCA_004026745.1 Myrmecophaga tridactyla
GGGGTGGCAAGGGAGGCTGTGGCTCCTGTGGCTGCTCCCAGTCCAGCTGCAGCAAGCCCTGCTGCTGCCAGTCCAGCTGTTGCAAGCCCTGCTGCTGTGAGTCCAGCTGCTGCAAGCCCTGCTGCTCCCAGTCCAGCTGCTGTGTCCCCATCTGTTGCCAGTGCAAGATCTGAGGTGCTATCCTGAGGGCTCAGGTATCCCCTGCTGGCCAAGGCTTCCCCCGCAGCACCCTGAGTTTTATCATTTAGGCCCAAATCACGACCCAGGGCCCTGCAGTGCATGGCCAGACTTAGTTGCCCGTGCCTAAGGAGGGGCCACCCAATGCCCATTGTCTTGTAACGGATTCTCTTCTTGTAAGGGATTCTGTTCCCAAGTCCTGCCCGGGCTCGTTCACCCGTCTCACTCTGAAACCTCTCTGGCTGTTAAGAGGTGACGCTCCGGGACTGGATTGCAGTCCTGTATTTCCGATATAGGAGGAACTGGCAGGTCACACCCTGTTACAACCTGGAGGAGGTTGAAGACCCTCACTTGGAGCTGCTGTTGGCTTGGAGCAGTTTGAAATGAAATTGTAGGCTTCAAATCAATAAAGACGTCCTCGTGCGACAAATGAAGCGCCTTGTGGTTGTTGTATAGGAATTCGGGGTGGGGGGGGCTTGGGGAAGCTGCCTGTGGGAGGTGTTCGCGGCACCGCGGGGGTGCAGCTGGGGTCTCTCGGCCTCAGGCCTCCCTCCTGGCCCACCTCCTCCCTTGCACGGGCCCCTCCCTTTCCGTGTCTTATCCGCCTTTGACCTGATGGGGACAGGACTCGATTGAGGGGTTCAGAAGCTCCCCCTTTGCCCGCTCTGGGTCTCGGCCATCCCCCCTTGGGAAGGAAGCTCTTGCAACTGGCTTGCTCCGATTTTCTCTTTGTTAATCTTTGAAGGACCCCGTTCCGCTAAATAAATACATTTCTACACTCAATAAACTCTTCTCACGGGCAATGCTTCTCCTCCAGCTGCCTTCAGCGGGAAACCCCCCAACGTGATCGATAGGGCAGGGCTGAGAGTGAAGGCGCCAGCACGGTTGCTCCCTGTACGAGGCCTCTGCACCCCCGGTCCGCCGCCGTGGGAGCTCCGTGTGCCCCTGGGCCTGACTCCCACAGCTCCACCTCCGGCCCAATCTGCACAAGGTGGGAGAAGCTGTCACTGCGGAGAAAAAACAATGCTGTTTCCAGACTCGGGAACTTGGAGAGTCACTGTTCCACGTCTCCCCTGCTAGCCCAAGACCCTCCTAAGCTAACTCTAACTTTGTCGGTGAAAGTCGGTGTTGTGACTCGAAGACTGCTGTGCGTGTATCACGGGGAAAGTGTGTGCAATTATGTTGGCTTCGGGATCTAGGACTTTTGATGTGGGAATGATGTGGTTAAGAAAAACCCCACGGTCCAAAATTTTAATTAGAAATGTCAGTTTGAAATCATCAAGGATTTTATATTAAAAAAATCTTCCCAACTCAACTGAAAAGAGCTAGACAGAAAGACCAACGCGGGGAAGGAAGTACGCCTCATGCCAAGACTCTAGTTTTAAAATCTATTTCTGCTAGAACACAGCCTGGGTTCTTTGGGGAAATGGACGAGATGAAGCTGGACTATCTCTTGTTACCCCAGGAAGGAAGGAGGGAAATAGACTACTGGGCTTATGTCGAGAGAACTTGAAGAGGCTTTTGGAGACAAACTTGGAATGACACGAGCATCAATTTAAGAATTGATGTTAATAGAAATGCATAAATAATACACAAAATATTAATCTTACCAGTTACCTTCGCAGGATGCTGGGAATCAATTCATTATTTGAACATGAGCAAATAAAGGGAAAGAATCAAGCATTTGTCTTAAGTTTCCTATACAAACAATTCCTTGTGTTAGCCAGGTCATAAGCAGAACTATTGAGCTCATAAATGAAGAAGAAATCATAGAATTAGAAACTCACTATTTTGTAAGCCCTAATGAAACAATGGATCTAGGCATTGATAATAAATAATTACATATTAAATTTGCTTAACAGCCAGAGGGCTGTTACAGGGAAATCTATAGCCTTAATTTGTTATTAAATTATAAATAATAAATTATTTGTTATTCATAATTTATAAATTATAAATAAGAGTAGAAATTAGACTTTTTTTCAAGGTGGCTTTGCTATCCAGATTCCATATACATTTGATGATTGACTTTTCCATTTCTGCAAAGAAGGTTGTTGAAATTTTGTTCGGATTGGGTTGACCCTGTAAATCACTTAGGGTGGAATTGACATCTCTACCCTATTGAGTCTTCCAATCCATAAGCACAGGATGTCCTTTTTCATTTCTTCTAGCAATGCTTTGTAGTTTTCTATATATATCCTTGATGAGATTTATTCTTAGATAGCAGATTATTTTTGCTGCTCTTGTAAATGGAATTTTTTCCTTTATTTTCTCTCCAGATCGCTCATGATTAGTGCCCAGGAGCGCTGATTTTGCATGTCGAGCTTGTACCTGGCCACTTTACTGAATTAGCATATCAGCTATAATAGCTTCGTTGCGGATTTTTCAGGATTTTTTCTATATAGGATCATGTCATCTTCAAATAGGAAGAGTTTTATCTCTTCCTGTCCTCTTTGGGGCCTTTTATTTGTTTTTCTTATCTAATTGCTCTGGCTAGAACTTCAGTACAATGTTCCCTGGAGTGGTGGCAGTGGGCCTCCTTGTTTCACCCCTGACCTTAGAGAGATTTCAGTCTCTCCATTGAGGGTGATGCTGGGGGATGGGGGGGGGCATACATGCAGTTTATCATGTTGAGGAAGGTTCCTTCTATTCCTCATTTCAGAGTGGCTTTATTTTTGTTTTTTGCCTAGAAGCGGTGCTAGACTTTGTCAAATGTATTTTCTGCATTAATTCAGAGGACGACATTTTTTCCCTTCATTCTGTTAATGTGGTTTATTATGTTAATTGCTCTTCTTAATTTGAACAACCATTGCATAATCCCTTGATCATGGTGTCTAATTCCTTTAATGTGCTGTGTTTTGTTGAGGGATTTTTGGCACTTATGTTCATAAGGAATATCGGTCTAGTTTTCTTTTCTTGTGATTCCTCATCCGGCTTTGGTATTAGGATGATGTTGGCCTTGCAGAATGAGTCAGGGAGTGTTTCCTCTTGAGTATTTTGAAAGAGATTGAGCAGGAGTAGTGTTAATTCCTCTTGGGATGTTTGGCAAGACCACCCGTGGAGTTACGGATCCTGGGGTTTTCTTGGTTGGCAGGTTTTTGGTGGCTGATTCAATCTCTTTACTAGTTATTGGTCTGCTGAGATCTTGTATTTCTTCTTGAGTCAGTGTAAAGAGTTTGTTTCTAGGGCTATGTCCATTTCCCCTAAGTTACGAGTTTGTTGGTGTGCAGTTGTCATAGCAGCTCCTTACAATCCTTTTTCTATCTGTGAGTTTAATAGTAATGTCTCCCTTTCCATTTCCGATTTTAATTATTTGTGTCCACTCTTTTTTTCTTTGCTGGTCTAGATAAATGTTTGTTGATTTTATGGACCTTTTCAAAGAACCAGCTTCTGGTTTCATTGATTCTCTTTAAAATTTAATATCTGGTCAAATTTGGGGATTTTTTTAGCCATTATTTCTTTAAGTACATACTTACCCCTTTCCATTGGGGTCTCTAATACACAAGTATTAGATGCCTGTCATTCCCAGAGGTCCCAGAAACTCTGTTCATTTTGTTTGTTTGTTTGTTTGTTTTGCAATGGGCAGGTACCAGGAATCGATCCTGGGTCTCGTGGCATGGCAGGGGAGAACTCTGCCTGCTGAGCCGCCGTGGCCCTGTTCGTTTTTTTTTAGGGTACTTTTTCTCTGTTGTTCATATAGGGTAATATCTAACATCCTAACTTATGGTGCACTGAATTTTTCCACTGTCTTCCCCATTTTTCTGTTGAGCCCATTCGCTGATCTTTTTTATTTCAGTTACTGTATTTTTCAGTTCTAAATTCCCACTTGGTTCCTTTTTATATCTCTTACTTCTTTGCTGAGTCTATTTTTTTTTTCATTTCTTTCAAGTATGTTGTAATTGCTGATTGAGGCTCTTATCACAGCTGCTTTAAAGCTCTTTGTAGGGAAATTAAAGCACCCTGTCTTCTTGATGTTGACATCTATGGATTCTCTTTTCTTCATGTGGTTTGAAAATTTCCTGGCTCTTGGTAAGAGTGATGTTCAGTTGAAACCTGGGCATTCCATATTCTGTTATGGGACTCTGGGTCATAGTATATTTAAATTTCCCTCTTAACTGGCTTTTTCTGGCATTGCTCCAGGACAGGCAGGGGGAGTGCCACCTTGTTAATGCCAGCTGAAGGCAGAAGTTCACGTTTCCCACTTAGCTTCCTTTGACATCTGCTCTCACCTGGTCTGCACAGGGGTGAGGAGGGCACGTTACTGCCAGCAGGGATGGAAGTCCTGTCTGCCTTCTTGTTCTTCTCTGACTCCAACCCCGGGTGCGTGGGCACCTCATGACAGCCGTAAGGGATTTAAGTCTAGGCCCCCTTGGAGACTTTGCTAGAAAGGGTGGGTTGGAACCACTACTTTTCCTGCAGTGTTTCCCTGGAGTAAAGAAGTTATTATCTGCTTTAATTTTCTAATGCAGTATACCAGAAATGGAATGGCTTTTATAAAGGGGGTTTATTAATTACAAGTTCACAATTCCAAGGCCTTAAAAATGTCCAAACTAAGGCATCCAGAGAAAGATACCTTGACTCTAAAGAAAAGCTAGATGGCTTCCAGGATTTCTCTGATGGTTGGGAAGGCACCTGGCTGCTATCTGAGGTCCTTGCTCCTGCTTCATTGCTTTGTGCTTCTGATTCCACTGGTTCCTCCCCAGGGATCTGTGGGCTTTCACTTAGCTCCTCTGGGACATAAATTTGGATTCTGGCTTGCTCAGCATCCCATGGGAAGGCACATGGTGATGTCTTCTGGGTTCCTCTCCTGGCTTCTAGTTTCAAACGGTTCTTGCACATCCTGTCGGTCCTTCTGGTATTTTTCTCTGTATCTCCAAATGTCTGTGTCTGTATTGGATCTGAACTTTTTCTCTCTCCGTGAGCGCTCTTAAAGACTCCAGAGAATTAATTAAGGCCCATCTTGAATGGGGGGAGTCACATCTCCATTAATCAGAATGTCACACTCACGATTAGGTGTGTCATATCTCCATGGAAACAACCTAATCAAGATGTCCCACCCTACAATATTTGGGCAGGATTAAAATAACATGGCTGCCCCCGCTACACTGGATTAAGACACACAGGGAAAATGATGGGCTGGCAAAGGAAAGGTGGCAGCAGTTTATTCAGCAATCTGTAATATGGATGACAAAACATAAATATATTTATGATCTCAGAGAGGTAATTCTTAAATAGGATTCAAAATATTCTAACTATAGAGGAAAAGATGGATGAATTGATACATTAAAATAAAAAACTCAATAACTGTTGTTCAACAAAGGGTACCATAAAGAGAAAGTAAAGATAAGCACAAATCTGTTGGAGATATTTGCAACATAAAAAATTGTCAATGGATTAGCATTTACAATATATAAGGAGTGCACACAAGCCAGCAACCAAAGAAAAACAACTAAATATAAAATCTGGCTGAAAATGTAAGCTTCATGTTAGAAAAGAGAAAATACGTACATAAAAATTATATGAAAATGTTCTCAGCTTATTACTAAATAAGGAAATGTAAATTGAGAACACAACAAACTATCATTTTTTACTAATAAATATGGTAACAATTTTAGAATTGGACATTATCAAGAATTGGTGAGAATTGTGGACCGTGAGAACTTTCCTGCAGTGCTGATGGGAATATAAACTTGTATAGCCTTCTGGAAAACAATTGGGTATTATGTGGTAGAGTTGGACATGTGTCTACTTTATGATCCAGTAATTTTACACTCAGGTATTACCTAGAGAATTATTTGTGCCTTGTATCAGAAGATATTTATAAGTATGTTCATAGCCACATTGTTTATAATAGCAAAAAAAACAGAAAGTAACTCAAACATCATCACACAGAATGGGTAAGTGTAATTTGTGGCATATTCAGTCAATGGAACAAGATACAGCAGAAGAAATAAAGAAGTGATGATGACAGCATATGCCTTGACAGAAACAATGAAAACAAGAAGGCAATGGAACAACAGCTTTAAAACACTGATAGAAAAAATAACTATCAACCTTGAATTCTATATACAGCAAAATATCTCTCAAAAATGTAGGTGAATAGGGCGGGCAACGGTGGCTCAGTGGCAGAATTCTCACCTGCTGTGCCAGAGACCCAGGTTCGATTCCCGGTACCTGCCCATGCCAAAATAAATACATTAATTATTAATTAATTAATTAAAATATATGTGAATAAAGACTTTTTCAATTATACAAAAATTGAAAATTGAAATAATTCATCCCTAGCAGACCTGCACTTCAAGAAATATTTTTAAAAAGTCCTTTAGAGACCATGGGAATATGAGACCAGATGGAAATATGGATCTAATCAAAGGAATGAAGAACATCTAAGATTGCAATTATGTGGGTAAACATGTAAGAATTTTTCTTATCACTTAAATCTCTTTTAAAAGATGATTGACTATTCGGGTGGTTCAGTGGTAGAATGTTCACCTTCCATGTGGTAGACCCAGGTTCATTTCCCCACCCCCCCAAAAAAGATTGACTATTTAAACAAGCACAAATAACAATATAGTATACAGCTTATAACATATGTAAGTACAATATCTAACACACGTAAATATGACATGTATACAATAAGTATAATATACAGCATCCTAGAAAGGATAAATGGAAGTCTATTATTATACATTTCCCATACTATAATGAGTGATATAGTAATACTTGAAGGTGGACTGTGACAAGTTAAAGAGTTATATGCTAGCAGTTTCCATCATAAATTTTGTTTCTTCAAAATTTAAATTGAGACTTTCACTTCTTCCCAAAATGGAAAAATAGGGACCAGTTTATCATTTGTAAATCAATAAATATAATTTACTATATGAGCAATCTAAAAAATAAAACTCATAATATCATCTCAATAGTTGTAGAAAAAATACATTCTCAATTAAAACTCTCAGCAAACCGAATGAAAATTTACTCGACTTGATAAAGGATCAAGCTACTTAACAGTGATAGACACTGTTTTCCACCATGAAGTCAGTAAGAAGGCACGGATGTCTTCTCTTACCACGTATCTTCAACATTGTACCAGAGGGCTTAACCAGTATAATAAGGCAATAAAGAGAAATGAAATGCATCTACATTGGAGAATAAAAAGTAAAAGCGTGTTGATTTGCAGACATCACAATCATCTATGTAAGGAGTTGAATACAATCTACAAGCGAAGCCCCTGGAACTAATAAGTGAATTCAGCAATGCTGTAGGACTCAAGATCAATTTACAAGACTAATTTCATTTATTTATGCTATCAATGAAGAGTCAGAATATAAAATTTTTAAAGAATAACATTTACAGTAGTAACAAAAATATTAAATATGTAGGAATAAAGCTGAGAAAGATGTGAAAGACTTATGCATTAAAACTAAAAACATCACTGAGAGAAATTAAATAAGACAAACAAATGGAGGAATGTACCTATTCATGGGTTGGAAAATTCAATTCTTTCCAAATTGATCGACAGATACAATGCAATTCCAATGAAAGTTCTAGCAGGACTTTCTTGTAGAAATCTACAATTATAAAATTCATATGAAAGTTTAGAGGACCTAGAGATTTTTTAAAAAACTGAAAAGGAACAAATTTGGAGTCTAATACTATCTGATTTCAAGACCTATTATAAAGCACTATTAGTGAAAAGAATGTGATACTGGCATAGAAATAGACAAATGTATCAATGAATGCATCAATGGAACAGAAAAGAAAGTCCGGAAACTAACCCACACATGTATGGACAGCTGATTCTTTGACAAACATGCAACGCAATTAGTGCAGGAAGGACTGTCTTTCAACAAATGGTGCTGGCACAGCTGGGCATTCAATTGCCGAAAAATAAAAGAAAAAGAAGAAATATGATCTATATACTTCACACCACATATAAAGATGAACTCAAAATGGATTTTAGACCTAAATGTAAACCCTAAAACCATAAAACTTCCATAAGAAAACTTGAGAGAAAATCTCTGAGACTTTAAATTAAGCAGATACCACCCCAAAGCATCATCTATAAAAGAACATATTGATAAAGTATACTTTATCAAGATAAAAACTTCTGGTCTTCCAAAGACACGGTTTATAAAATTTAAAGACAAGCTTTGGCTGGGAGAAAATATTTGTAAAAATCATATCTTATAAAGGACTTGTATTCGGAACATACATAAAGTAATTTCAAAACTCAATAATAAAAGACAACAAGCTAGAGGGGTGCAAGGGTGGTTCAGTGGTAGAATTCTCGCCTGCCATGCAGGAGACCCAAGTTCAATTCCCGGCCCACGCACGTCCCCAAAACAAAACAAACAAGCAAGCAAGCAAACAAAACACAAACATAAGTAAATTCAACAAATGGTGCTGCAATAACAGGATATTCACATAGAAAAAGAATGACATGTGACCCCCGCCATATAGCATACAGGAAAAAAAAATTAAGATTTGGCAAATGATCTGAACAGATACCTCACTAGAGAAGATATATGGATGGAAAACAAGCATATTAAAAGATGCACAATATCATCACAAATTAGAGAAATTCAAATTAAAATCACAAGGACTTTCTACTACAAACTGTTAGAATCGTTCGATTTACCCTAAAAAGCACTGGCTGTGGAGGAGCTGCAGTTCTTTGTCGCTGGTGCGAATGTGACATGTTCAACCGCTTGGAATGCAGTTTGGAATAGAAGCAAATATCCTTGACAAAATATTACAAAATACAACAATATATATAAAGACTCATGCACAATGACCAAGAGAGTTTTTTTTTCCCCAGGAGCGCCAAGTTAGTTTAACATTCAAAAATCCATCAATGTATTTCACCATATTAATAGAATAAAGAAGGAAGTACAGGGCAGGCCACAGTGGCTCAGCAGGCAGAGTTCCTGCCTGCCATGCCCGAGACCCGAGTTCGAGTCCCGGTGCCTGCCCATGCAAAAAAAAAGAAGAAGAAGAAGAAACGCACACAATATCATCCTATAGGCAGGTGGGGGAAAGGTTTTGACGAAATCCAACATCGTTTTAATATTAAAACTCAAGAAACTAGAAATAGAAGGAAACTTTCTCTTTGTGATAGAGTGCATCTATGAAAAAACTAGAACTATCATCACAAACATCAAGAAAGACCCCAGGTTACTTCTAAAACTGGTACAGAGCAATTCTGCCTATTCCCACCACCTCTATTCAACATTGTACTGAAGGTCTTTATCAGTGTGGCAGGAATAAAAAAAGCTAAAAGGCATGCAGATTGGAAAGGAAGAAGTAACACTATAGAAATCCCCAAGGAATCTAATAAAAAGCTATTAGAAATAACAAGTTAATTTAGGAAGATTAGAACATACAAGGTCAATACATGAGAAAACTTCTATTGTTATCCAATAGCAAGAACAGTTGAATGAAATTTTAAAATATAAAAATAATTAGGAATAAATTTAACAGAATACATGCAAGACATGTATATCGAAAATCAGAAAACATTGCTGAGAGAAATCGGAGAAGACCTGATAAATGAAAACATATATTATGTTTCAGTATGGGAGATTTAATATTGCTTAGATGTCATTTCCCCCTCAAACTGGCCGATAGATTCAACAGTGCCAATCAAAACCACAAATCGCTTTTTTGTGTGTGTAGAAATTGACAAGGTTGCTCTAAAATGTAGTTAGAAAAGCAAAGGAACTGGAATAACCAAACCAATCTTGAAAAAGAAGAATGTAGTTGGAGGTCTCATACTCTTTGACTTCAAAACTTGCAATAATGCTACAGTAATTAAACGTTTGTGTTGGCATAAGGAAGAACGTATAGATTAGTGGAACAGAACACAGATTCCAGACACAGATTTACACACATATGATCAACCAATTTTCATGACAGGCATTAAGGCTATTTAATGGACTAAGAACGTTTCATCAAATGCTGCTAAAACGAATGGCTAAGTGTATGAGAAAATAACCTCAACCCTTACTTCACACTACACACAGAAATTAATTTGAGATCCATCATAGACTTAAAATTAGAAACTAAAACTCTAAAGCTCCTAGAAGAAAACCTAGGAGATTTTTCAGAAAGGTCATGAAAAGCTCTATCAAAAACTAGAAGGTGAAATTGGGCTTGAACAAAATTAAGAAATTTGCCCATTAAAAGATGCTCACAAGATAATAACAAGGCAAACCAAAATCTGGCACTCTCAGACTTTGCTGGTAGGAATTGAAAATGTTCATTTTGGAAACTGCCTGTTCCTTGTAAAATTAAATATGCATACCCTTTGGTCCAACAAATCTCTTCTTAGATATTTAACGAAGAAAAAAAAGTATGTATATATGGCAAAACACTTTAAATAGCCATAATTAATGAAGAAATCAAAAAAAGTAGTAACAAAAGCCAAAAAAGAAAGATAAAAATGGGCAATTAGTTTGAATAAGCATTTTATCAAGATAGTCAGTAAGCACATGAAAAGATGAATAACAACATTAGTCCCTAGAGAAATGCACATCAAAGCCACTGTGAGATACCATTTCACACCCATGAGAATACCTAAGAAATAAAGCAAAATTAAAACTGATAGCTAACGTTGGAAAAGATATGGAGCCCCTGGTACTCAGATGTGGGTGCTGGGAAATGAAGATGTCATGACCATTTTGGAAATTGCCAGTTTCTTATAAAATTAAACATAACACCTACCCTACAGTCCAGCAAATCCGCTTCTAGATATTTAATTCTAAAAGATGAAAACATGTTCACAAAACAACCTGTACAGGAATGTCATAGCAGCTCTATTTATCAATTTATCATGGTCCCAAACTGAAAACCACCAGAATATTTATCACCAAGGAAATGGGGGGTGGGGGGAACCGTGGTATAACCTTGCAATGGAACATGACTCAGTGATTTATAAAACTGAAATCTGGAATAACATGTTGAGCGAAAGAAGTCAGAGTATATACTTTGAATCCATTTACGTGCTATTCAGCAATGGGGAAAGCTAGTTGGAGAATGGGTGGCTGTGCAGATGGGAAGGGGTCATCTGATTGGGTCCAAATGGTCATCTGATGGGTCGAATTAGCAAAACTCAACCAATGTTATAGTAAAGATATGTGCATGTCACTGGATATAGATTTTGCCTCAGTGAAAAAATTAAATGAAATTTTCAGAAAATGAAAGTATATTAAAGAGGATGGCTAATCAAATAGTTTAGATAGCCTTCAAAAAGAATGAATTTGAATTTTATCATTGACTGGGATTTTTACAAGAACTCACTGAGGGGAACTTTTAAATGATAGAAAGTAATATATTTGTGAACCCAGGTTACCTGAAGAGACTGTTGGGGCCAATTTATGTTTGGAGGAGCAAGCCAGGAAAAAAAGGAGAAACTGAGTAAACAAGAAAAAAGAAACTATAAGACTGCATTAAAATACAAGTACTTCAAAATTTTGTTTTACAAATTTAACACACAAAAAATTTATATTGGGTAGTTTTTGGTGGTGGAATGAGATAGTTTTATCTTACTCTATTTACCAAAATGATGGCGAATTAAGTATGGGAATATAAGCACTAAAGCCACAGAGACGATGGACGTACCTCTGTGAGGACAAAGGGGGTGCCAGGGAAGATGGGAGACCAGCAGATGGCTC
>PVIY010059927.1:0-11845 GCA_004026745.1 Myrmecophaga tridactyla
GCTCATTCTAGGGTTTTTCTCAGTCCCTTGATGCTGAGTCTCAGCTCATTCCAGGATCTCTGTCCCACGTTGCCAGGAAGGTCCACACCCCTGGGAGTCATGTCCCACGCAGAGAGGGGGAGGGTGGTGAGACTGCTCGTCATGTTGGCTGGAGAGAGAGGCCACATCTGAGCAACAAAAGAGGCTCTCTTGGGGGTGATTCTTAGACTAAATTTTAAGTAGACTTGACCTATCCTTTGTGGGGTTAAGTTTCATGTGAACAAACCCCAAGACTGGGGGCTCAGCCTATAGCTTTGGTTGTCCACACTGCTTGTGAGAATATCAGGAATTCAACTTGGGGAAGTTGAATTTCTCCCTGCTCTCACCATTGCCCAAAGGGGGCTTGCAAATACTTTTCCAGTCACTGATCAAATCATTCTGGGATTCATTGGGGCATCACTCTGGACAAACCAACAAAATCTCATGTGTTACCTGAGATTCCAAGTACTTATGACATTCAATCAAACTATTTATATGAGTTATATAAGAAATGCTCTAGTCAAAATATAAATTTTGTAACAAATAAACATTTTTTGCTTTAGTCTCACACATAAGGTGATATTTTAAAGTATTAATTATCATCTATTTTCAGCACCCTGCAATAATGACATTCCTTTGTTCTTCCTCATGCAAAAACATTTTTAAAATTTGTACATTGTACATTTCACTATTATTATACACTCTAGACATTCTAGATTATACCATCTCGATCTTTAACATCTATCTTTCTTTCTGATTTCATTTATGTCCCCAGCCCTCCTCCCTCTATCATTCTCACATGCAGCTTCATTCAGTGTTTTAACATAATTACATTACAGTTAGGTAGTATTGTGCTGTCCATTTCTGAGTTTTTGTATCCAGTCCCGTTGCACAGTCTGTATCCCTTCAGCTCCAATTACCCAATATCTTACCCTATTTCTGTCTCCTGATGATCTCTGTTACCAACGACACATTCCAAGTTTATTCACTAATTTCAGTTCATATCAATGAGACCTTACAGTATTTGTCCTTTAGTTTTTGGCTAGTCTCATTCAGCATAATGTTTATTTCTCTTTTTTAATTTTAATTATTATTGATACATATTATATATTATATATTCACAGACCAAGTAATCATCCAAAATGTACAATCAGTGGTTCATAATATCATCATATAGATGTGTATTTAACATCAGAATCTAGTTTTTTTCTTTTTTGTGAAAAATAATATATATCCAAAAAAGAAATAAATTTCAAAGCACAGTGCAACAATTAGTTGTAGAACAGATTTCAGAGTTTGTATGGATTATAATTCCATGATTTTAGGTTTTTACTTCTAGCTGCTCTAAGATACTGGAGAATAAAAGAAATATCAATATAATGCTTCAGCAATCATATTTATTTGTTAAACCCTACTTTCTCTGTATAATTCCACCATCACCTTTGGTCTTTCTCCCTCTCTTCTGGGGCTATGCCCATTCTAACTTTTTCATGTTGGAAGGGGTTGTCGATAATATGGGATAGGGAGATGGAACTAGCTGGTGTTCTGGAGAGGTTGGCCCCTTTGCATTTCAGGACTTATCTGGTCCAGGGACCCATCTGGAGGTTGTAGGTTTCTGGAAAGTTACTGTTGTGCATGGAACTTTGCACAATCTTTTATATCCCCCTAGGTGTTCTTTAGGATTTGCAGGAATGGTTTTGGTTGGGGTTTGGCAAGTTATGGTAGGTAGCAATGACTAACCGAAGCTTGCATAAGAGTGACCTCCAAAGCAGCCTCTCGACTCTATTTGAACTCTCTCTGCCACTGATACTTTCTTACACTTCTTTCCCCCTTTTGATCAAGATGGAATTGTTGGACCCATGGTGCCAGGGCCAGACTCATCCCTGGGAGTTTGACCTCCCATGCTGCCAGGGAGATTTTCACCCTTGGATGTCATGTCCCATGTAGTGGGGAGGGCAGTGATTTCACTTGCAGAGTTGGGCTTAGAGAGAGAGAGGCCACATCTGAGCAACAAAAGAGGTCCTCCAGAAGTAACTCTTAGGCAAAGCTGTAGGGTAGCCTTCAATATTTCTTATTGAATGTTTCTTTGCTTTATCCTTGGGATTCTTCCTCTGAACCTATGCTTTCTCAGATTATCTCAGGGGAATTTTACTCTTTGGGGCAACATCTCCTGGGAAGAGTGAGGATGGATAGGGGAGGTGGGGAGCTCTGAAAGGGGAGTAAAGAGAACCAGGAGATCACAGATCAAGCAGATGAGTTTTAGGGGAGCCAACATAAGGAAGGTTAGTTGAGTCTCTTGAAGCTATCCACATGCCCACATAGTGCCAGAAAGGCTTTGTGAACCCAGCAGTAAATGATCCCCAGTTTAAGACCATTCAGCTGGAGAATGAGTTGGTACCCTGTTGGGACTTCTTGAATTCAAGCCTCTTTATCTCCCTTCTGTCCTTGAATTCACATTTGTGGGTGGCGGGTGTTGGTGTGTGCACACACATGTGTGTATGTGTGTGTTTAAATAAAAGAAATTAAGCCCAAAATCAGAAAAAATAAACGAACCTCCCATCCCTGTTCCCTCATCTACTCTTGAATTCTAACTCCAATTGAATTTATCAAGTATCTATTTAACACCCATTGTGTGTCAGGCACTCTACTGGGTGTTAGGGATGGAGAGGTGACCAGTGTAGATAAAGAGAAACAGCCACTGCTATGGTGGCTTGCGATGTTAGTTGTCTGTTTCAACTTGACGAGGCTAAATCACCCAGTCATTTCACCAAACACGAGGCGAGGTGCTGCTGGAGGGGGTTGTGTAGTGTGGGTAACATCTACAACCCTGGACTTCACATAAGGGCGCTCACCCTCCATCCAGTGGCTGGGCCTCATCCCATCCATTGAAGTTCTTTAAGAGCAGGAAGTGAGGTTTCTGGGAGAAGAAGAAATTCTGTCCCAAGGCTAACTCCTGCCTGAGTCTCCAGTCTGCTGGCCTGGCAAGACTGAATGATCGGTTCCTCCCTGCGTTTCCAGCCAGCCAACCAGCCCTGCAGATTTCGGACTTGCCAGCCCCCACAAGCGCATGAGCCAATTCCTTAAATTGAATCCTTTTACATATACATGTGTACACATATATCCTGTTCATTCTGCTTCTTTGCAGCATGCTGACTGATATAGGAACCACGATGCAAACACTTGTGGGAATTCTACAGTGGTTTTCATAGGATGCCAAAGGAAGGGATGGCAGACAATTCCCAGAGTTATCCTAGGGGCTCCAGCGCCTTGTTAGGGAAGAAGTGCCTAGAGAAGGGATGATGGAACCTGTTAAGGAAAAGGTGCATCTGCCTGTGTGTGTGCGTGCGTGCGTGTGCGTGCGTGTGTGTGCGTGCGTGTGTACCACCCCTGCGTGACAGATGAAACCATCACAGGTCTGCTGTGTTCTCCGAGTGCTTTAATGTTTAATTCCCTTTGATTCAGTCCACGGTACCATCGAGTGTTTCTGCGGGCAATTCCAAGGCATCCGAGGAGCCTTGCAGGGACTCAAAAATCCAGTGAGGCCCTCAGAGAAATTGGAGAAGGGGAACTTTATTGGCTTTTCGGCCAAGTCTTATAATTTCATTCTGTTTTCCGTCCGAGACACACACATACACACAGAGTCTTTTATGGCCCATTGGGCACGTGTCCTGCCAATCACAAGATTTGAGATGAGAAAATCAAGCACATGCTTGACGCGGCAGGGGGCGGGGTGGAGAGAAAGCAAAGCCCTTAGGGACCTCGCTGCCGGGGGGAATCGGGCCAGGGGCCCATCATGGGTGAGTGGCTGATGTTGGCTGTGGGGTCAGGCTGTTGCTGAGTCACTCTTAGCACTCGCTGTACAATTGCCCTTGCATTTTTCTACCTGAGGCAGGACCATTTTGGGTGGACACAGTGAGAAGGTTCTCTGGGTGAGGCTGGCAGTGCCCCACCATCGCTGTTTGGGGGGACCCCTGGGCCCTAGTCTCCTCCCTCGTTGCTGGGCCTGCTACCTTCTTCCCCAGGGCCATTCGCCCTTTGGCCCCGGGGCGCAGGCTGTGGAATGCTCAGGGGCTAGGGTTTGGACATGGCTGAACACCCTGACGCTTTGGCCTTCTCTTCCAGGTCTCTTTTCTTTTTACAAATTTTGTTATTTTTTTCCCTTTGATATCATTACGAACTCACAGAAAAGTTTGCAAAACTAGTACAAAGAGCCCTTTCACGAGACTGACGTGGCCTTTGTATGACATTGACGTTTGTGGAAAGTACAGGCCAGTTGCTCTGTAGAATTTTCTTTATTTTGAGTTTGCCTGATTTTTTTTTCATGATTAGATTCAGGTTATACATTTCCTGTCCTTTTCTTTTCATCTTCTCTTTTTTTTTTATGGTTATCGGGTGCTAAACATTTACTGAGTCAAGAGCTTATTTTCGAACATTAAAAAAATAACAGCTTTATTGAGATAAAATTCATGCTCTGTACAATTCACCCATTCAAGGAATACGATTCGGTGGATTTTAGTAAACTCACAGAATTGTGCAGCCATCACCGTAACTGACTTTAGCATATTTTCATAGTCTCAGAAAGAAGCCCCATACCCATTAGCAGCCATTTCTCATTTTCTCCAGGCCCTGGAAACTTCAAATCTACTTTTTGTCGTGGTAGATTTGCCTATTCTAGATATCGTGCAGCAGTAGGATGAGACAGTATTTGCCTTTTTGTGAGTGGCTTCTTTCACTTAGCATGATGTCTTTAGGATTCAGCCATGCTGTGGCATGTGACAGAGCTCCATCCCTTTTTAGGGCTGAATAACATTCCATTGAATAGATATAGCACATTCGGTTTGTCCATTCACCAGTTGGTGGACATTTGGGTTGTTTCTACTTTTTGACTATTCAGAATAATGCTGTATGATCATCCGTGCACTGGTTTTCGTGTGGACATGTGCTTTCGGGTTTCTTGGGTCTATATACCCAGGGGTGGGACTGCTGGGTCATATGGTAACTCTCTGCTTAACCTTTTAAGGAACAGGTTATGCCTTCTTGGCCTTCAGTTGTTCTGTGAGGTGCGAAGCTAGTCTGGGGGACTAGGTTGTTAAGGGCAGACTTGGTGGCTCTCAGCAGTGCCATTTTTATGGGCACCACGAGCTGCTGAGGGGAACTGGTGATGCCCTATCTTCTTCAGTCCCGGTGGCCTCGTCTTCCAGAGACTAGTGGCCCCGCAGGGTCTGTGACCCTGGCCAGAACAAGGGTGTTTTCATTTTTAAACATCTCTTGAGGAGTGCCCATGAAACACGGTCCCCTAGAGGGCTGGTGGCCGGTCAGCCATTGTCTGTGGGGGGACACAAACTAGCTGCTCAGCTCAGCGAGCTGCTGTCTCATCTGGAACTGCCTTTTGTAGGTTTTTTTCTCCCACAGACAATGGCCTCAGTTATCACCTTGCTGTTGCCAGCCCCCTTTCATTGGGCCCTTCGTTTTGTAGGCTGTTTATCTGCACGGTGTCCAGGCATTGATTGGAGAACCATGCTTTTTCCTAGACCCGACAGTTTCATAAGCTGTTTGATGGAATCCAATGATTCATCCGTTCCATGAAGACGGCGTGGGGGGGGGGTGCATGTGTGTAGGGGGTGGGTAGGGGCATGTCCTACTGAGCCAAAATCACCTTTAAAACACAACCCTGAATGTAATATCAGATCAAGCTTGAAAGCCCCCTGCTTGCCGTCAGGGATTCCCTTCCCAGGGGCTTCAATTACTCAAATGACAAAAGGATCTTGTAGTGCATTTTTGCTGATAAATGGCTCCCTGGCATGAATTTCCAAGGTGGTGCAGAGTGAAAAGTCCGTCAGTTATGTTCTGGACCTACAGAACGATTTTCTCCTGCTTTGTTGCACTGACCTGAATTTGTAGGAAGCCTTCCTTGACTGACTCCACTGGCGGGTCTGGGCTCCAAGCTTCATTTATGTGTCTTCCTGTGGTGGGAAGCCATGGCTCGGCTCGTGGGAAAGACCGGCAAAGACTCGGTTGGACATTCTTCGCCCTGGGATTCAAGACCAGCCACGATTTAGGGTGAGGCTCAGGCAGACAGACGGCCCCGGAGATAATCCCAGCTCTCTGTGACTCTGGACCTCTCTGAGCCCAATTTTCTTGTCCATAAAATGAGAAGAAGGACAGAACGCACTTTACAGGGCTGCTGGGAGGATTCCATATGTTGACAGATATCATCCACTTGGAAGGTGCGTGGCATGTCGTAACTGCTCAGCAAATATCAGCTGCTGTTCTCATCACTGTGAGTCTCCAGTGTTCCATGTACTCAGGATTGGTGGCCCAGCGCAGATACCACCTCCTCTGCGAAGCTGAGCCCGTGTGTGTGTTGCTCTTGCTCACCGTTGTGTGCCAAGCAGAGTGTGAGGCATATAATAGATGCTCAATAAATGTCTGTTGAATGACATTGACATTGAATGACAATGAATAGGTGAATGAATGGATTTTCTCTTCAAGGAGCAATCTCCTGATCCCTTATGCTTTAATAGCACTTTGCCTCTACCTCCTTTTATGGAGTTTCCCACGTTCTCCGTTTCTTAGAGTTAATTGGGTTTTAAGTGTAACTCCCTCATCCAGACGGTCAGCCTGTGGAGAGTACGCCTGGGTCGGTTGTTTCGGTATTTCTTGTGCGGCCGTGCATGGTGCTTTGTAAGGAGGGCAATAAATATTCGGTCAATAATTAATCCCTTTTGGAATTAATAGGTCTTAACCCATTAAATTGCTGGGTTTTTTTTTTTTACTGGACACAAACACAGAGACGTGTGTATACAGTGAGCATATCCCTCCAACAATTTCATGGCATCTTTCTTTCTTTTCTTCCCTAAAGGAAGTGATAAAGGTAAAAGTTGAAGAGGTGGGTGACAGTGGGAGCCAGAGACTTGTAATAAATCACACAGTGAGTTCAGTTCAAAGAACACATCGATGCTAAAGTTTTATTGGAGTTTACCAATTGTAGAAAATATATAGGTTTCGTTCTGCTTTGAACGCCTTCAAAGTTTTCTTTTTCTTTTAATAAAAACATGCAAAAACCCCTTGGCCTGTCAGAAAAGTAATGGATTGTTTGGATCGGGTTCTAGCTTTGGAGACTGTTCCCTGTTACCGTGCATTTTTGGGTCCTGGTGGTGAATGCTGCACTCATGCGTTGAGAAGCCCAGGCTTGTGTCTCCTCAGAGGTGGCTGGTCAGCAGGAAAGAGAAGTCATCTGGCCACTCAGAGCAGCACGGAGCAGGCTGGGGCCCCAGGCAGTTCACGCTCCTCCCTGGAAACCAGAAGGCCAGTGATGGGTCAAAGGTCACTGGTGCCCACTGACTCCTGGAGGAACAGATAACATTTGGCTGAGCTGGGAAGTCAAGTCATGAGTTGTACTGAGCCTCTTCCCATGTGTTCTGGGGGAGGGAGCCACGTGTGTCGGAACAGCAGAAGCAAGGGGTGGGCAGGTAACTGTTCTCGCCCTTGACTTTGGGATTTATGGATTATGTGTACTCCAAAGTTTTGGTAGGCTGATGGAATTTTTTACAAATACATTATCCAGGGTACACTAACTGCTGTAACACCCCCAAACTTCAGTGACTTCACCTAATAAATGTTTATTTCTCCCTCGCACACATGTGCCAGAGTCCACCATGGTTTGGCAGGGAGAGGAGGGTGCTGTGCTGCAAACCCTCATTCAAGGACCCAGGCTCCTTCCAGCTTGTGGCTCCACCTTTCCTTAGGGTCTTGGATGCCCTCTTTGGATCCTCAAATCCAGATAGCAGTCACGGAATGAGAGAGAGAGAGAGAGAGAGAGAGAGAGAGAGAGAGAGAGAGAGAGGATGTGGAATGTGAAGGTGGTGTTTTGGGGCCAGGTCTGTTAGTCATCGCTCACTTCCACCCACATTCTTTGAGCCAGACTCAGAGCATTCCCAGGGAGCTGGGAATTGTGGTCTAGCTGTGTGCCCAGGGCAAAGGCAAACGGTTTGGTGAAAATCTAGCCAGTCTCTCCCACACAAACCAAGCTGGAAACTACTCCTGCCCTCTCAGTTACCCTAAGGAGGAACAGGGTATTTTACTGTGGTTTGGAAAATGCTCGACTTAAAATCTGCCACCAGTGAGTCTTAGGGAAGGGGCCAGCACTAAGTAAGCCAAGGGCAGCCACTCTTTCCAACAGGTCTCTACCCTGGGCCAAGCACTGTGTTGGGTCATGGCGGTGAGCAAGGCCAGATGCCACCCCTGCCCTCTCGGAGCCAGCAGCTGTCAAAGGACAGGCACCTTCCGTACATGGTGAGGATGGCGTGAGGGAAGGAAGGGATGCTCCGGAATCTCATAGCCAGACACGGAGGCTGGTCTGGGGGAAGCAGAGAAGCTTTTAGAAAGAAGTGACATTTAAGCCAAGACCTGAAAGAGGACTTTAAAGAACTCGCGTGAGGCAGGCAGGCAGGGCAGTGGCATGGGTGAGTGCGGACCATGTGGAGGGCATAGCTTGGGGCTTCTCAAACCCTGGCCTCTTTTGGCAGTGACCTGAGGGAGATGGGCCAAAACACTGTTACCTGGATCCATCCCAGGCCAGTCAACTTGGAGTCTCTGGGGGTAGGCCCCGGCCGAAGTTTAGTTTGGGTTGGCTTTTTAAAAGCAGCTCACCAGGTGTTTCAGACCTGCGGCCAAGGTCAGGAGTCACTGGTAGAGCAGGCTCAAAGAGAGGCCAGGAGGGGGAGAAAGGCCAGGCCTGAGGGTCCAAAAGCTTTTGTGAGTGGCAGTTGCTGCAGCGCTGAGGGGATCCGACAGTGGGATGTGGCTTGGGGCCATTGGGGAGCAGCACCGAGGAGGGTGAGGCAGAAGTGGGAAATGATGGGCTGAGGAGAAGCCATTTCCTAGGGGGTACTTCTGCAGGGCCTAAATTATCTCAGCTCCGAAGTCTGGCGGTTCCAGGGCGGCAAGGACAAGAGCCAGGGAAAGGCAAAGATGGAGTGTGGACACACCCGCCTCTGCCTCCGAGTTCTTGAGCAGATAAGGGCCGAAGTGCAGGCCTCACTTCTACACCGTCCAGACGCCGGGTTCGGCCGGTGCATGGGGCGGGCACAGCCTCAGCATTGTCGGTTCACTGAGTGGCAGAGACGCCAGCGGCTCTTCTGAAGAGGGTCGGTTGGATTTATCCGGTCAGCATGGGGCCCAGCATGTAATGGAGGGGTCCAGAAGCTGTTGTCTCTGGCCTCTGGGGCCAGAGTCTCTGCCCTCAGCAGAAGAAGCACCCAGCTTCTCCCTCCAAGCGCCAGGCCTGCATGCCAAATAGGTGTTTTGTTTTTGGTAGGCCTCGTGCCTTCCCCAGACCTGACCGTTTTGCTCATGTGTTTGGAAGACTCTGGAACCTCCTGGGTAACAAATAAACACGTGCCCACTCGTTTGCAGTCACCTTAAAGTGAAAGACACATCATTCTTATTTGGAAAGTATAAAACCAGTGCCTTTGGCCTAGGGTTCTATTTAATTAGAATTTGAGGCCTAAAAACATGGGAGCTGGGCATTGAATGAGTCAGGCTTGTGACTCTCACCAGGCTATGAGGTTTTGGGGAATCACCCCAATATAGAGGATATCTTCTTTAAGAATGAAACTGAAGGAAAATTTCAGCCCATTTTTGCTATTTTCTTCTCAAAAAGTATGGTTTTTGGGTTTTCCTCAGAGATGAACCAAAACCAAAAAAACACAAAAACTCTCCTCTTATCCGAGCTCTGTCCTCCCATAGGACCTTCCTGGGCACCCATTTTTCCAGGCATCCTGGACACCGGGTGTGTGAACAAAGGTTGGGAGATGATTTGCTTCTGTATAATTACCTCGTGAGCATATATGGATAGCCAGAAACTGCTTTAAAAATAAAATTATAGTGATTGTCACTGTGATTATACACTACAGCCATTGTGCCGGGGGATTCTAGGTAAATATTTAGGCTGAAAAAAAATGAAGCCTCTTCCCCTACCCCCCAGTTGTTCTCCACTGTGGGTGATCAGGCAGGAAACATTGCATTCCTTGCTCTCTTGCTTGAGAAGGGGCCACGTAGGGTTTGACTTCTCCTTTCTCAGATGTTTCATTTAATGTCCAGCTGACTGCCCATGGGTCCATGGCCACAAAGGAAAAGCAAACTGCAAAGGATAGGAAAACCTGTTGGGATCCAAGGCCAGGGGAGTCTACTGGAAGCACCTATTCGTCCTCCCCTCCACCCACCCAGCAGCCCTTGCCTCTAGTTATCCCACCTTACAGTTGAGAAAACAGAAGGCCCAAGGGATCGAGAGTCTGGTCCAAAGTCACACAACTGTTTGGTGGCAAAGGAAGGACTAGAGATCTGGCCTCCTGAAGCACAGGGCAAGCTCCTTACCTTTCACAGAGCTGGCAGGCAGTATTTTGATTGCCCGCCAGTCTTCATCAATTTGATAGTGGCTGTGGGAGCATTGTGTTGAGAAGGATTCCGAGGCCCAATTTTCACTCGTTCACCATGAGCTTTGTCTGCCTGGGGTACAGGTGGGAGGATGTGCTGCATTTTGTGTGTGTGTGTCTCTAACCGTCGTACCGGACCGGGGTTTTATTTTTAAAATCAGTTTGAGAGCTCTTGCCACTCCCAGGCCCCTGCTGGTGAACACACAAGCTTCTCCAGAATGGTCTGACAAGCTGTGTTTGTCACTCCTACAGGGAAAGCCTGGAGGAGGGCAGCATAGCATTGACAGCCTATCCGGCAGAGAGAGGGCCTTCTCCTGATGCCTCAGAGTGAAGCCAACCAGAACTCCTGACCCTAGGATCTCCCATTCGGCATCCCTAACACACACTTCCGAGTGAGTGGAAACTGGGCTTCGGAATCCTTCTCAACATGGTGCTTACACAGCCACTATCAATTGCTGAAGACTTGGCAGGCAATCAAAAACCTGCCTGCCAGCTCTGTGAACAGCGATGAGCTCGCTCTGAGCCTCGGGAGATGCTGCAGTCAGCTCCCTGACTTCATGGAGTGGAAAATGAGATAAAAACACTCCCCTTCTCCACCGTCCAGATCCCGGCTTCCTCTCCACCTTCCCTCCTGGGTCCGATGGTAGATGGCTCTGGCCCAAGCAGACAATCAATTTGGGAGTTTATTTGAATGACCAACACAGACACTCACATGTTAGAGTCCATGAGCACGCGGCCACCTTTCATTGTCTAGAAGAAGTAGGCGCCTCCCGCCAGCAGGCCTGAGGCTTTCGGTGCATTTTTCAGCTTTGATACATTGAGGTTAGAATTTCCCTCTCTTCTGGCGCTTTGTGTCTCCACCCCACCCCACCCCACCCCAGGCCCCTTTCCCTGGTAGGCAGACCCTTGGACTAAGGGTCCCACAGTGCTCCCCCTTCCCTCCCTGGGAAATGGGGACCCACCTCCAGGAACCAGGAGTACATAAGATCCTTTGGTTTTCTACAAGGGAGTCTCCCTGACTTTGTTTTGGGTCACTCTTTTTGGGGGGATGGGGGGGTGGAAGAGACCCTCTATTTTTCCCACATCAGCCAACAGCACTCCCTGGAAGGCTGGGGCAGGTCGCCCAACCTCACTAAGCCTCAGTCTCCTCATCTGTAAACTAGAACTAGCAACATCACGGGAGTTTCCTGTCATGAGGAGTAATCAATGCCTAGGAAGTGTTTAGCAGGTGTCCTATAAATATTCCCTGTTATGTTGAAGTCACAAACACGGAGTCTTTGAAGGTGGGTCCGTCGTGGACACTAGTTCCGTGTGTGGCTGGGTGTTTGAGCATTTCAGAAAGAAGGGGGGAGGGGGACAGACAGAGAGAGAGAGAAAAGTGGGGGGAGCTC
>PVIY010059928.1:0-11813 GCA_004026745.1 Myrmecophaga tridactyla
CAGCTCTACATTATCAGGCAGTTCCCTCCAGCCTCTCTGCTACCTCTTGAGCAACAAGGTGATATCTACTTAGTGCGTAAGAATAACCTCCAGGATAACCTCTCGACTCTGTTTGGAATCTCTCCGCCATTGACACTTAGTCTCATTTCACTCTTCCCCCTTTGGTCGAGAAGGTTCTCTCCATCCCTTGATGTTAATTATTTCCCCCTAATTTTTGAAGGACAATTTTGGTGGATAGAATTCTTTGTTGGCAGTTTTTCTCTTTTAGTAATTTAAATATATCATCCCACTGTCTTCTCACATCCATGGTTTCTGCTGAGAAATCTACGCATAGTCTTATTGGGCTTCCCTTGTATGTGATGGATTGTTTTCTCTTGCTGCTTTCAGGATTCTCTCTTTCTCTTTGACATCTGACATTCTGATTAGTAAGTGTCTTGGAGTACATCTATTTGGATCTGTTCTGTTTGGGGTATGCTGCACTTCTTGGATCTGTAATTTTAAGTCTTTCATAAGAGTTGGGAAATTTTCAGTGATAATTTCCTCCATTAGTTTTTCTCCTCCTTTTCCCTTCTCTTCTCCTTCTGGACACCACAACACGTATATTCATGCAGTTCCTGTTGTCATTCAATTCCCTGAGTCCCTGCTCATATTTTCCATTCTATTCCCTATATTTTCTTTTTCTTGTCAGATTTCAGATTTTCCGTCCTCCAGTTTACTAATCCTATCTTCTGCCTCTTGAAATCTGACATTGTAGTTTTCCATTGTTTTTTTTCATCTCTTCTACTGTGCCTTTCGTTCCCACAAGTTCTATGATTTGTTTTTTCAGACTTTCGATTTCTTCTTTTTGTTCATTCCTTGCCTTCTTTATATCCTCCCTCAATTCATTAATTTGGTTTTTGATGAGGTTTTCCATGTCTGTTCGAACATTCTGAATCAATTGTTTCAGCTCCTGTATCTCATTTGAATTGTTGGTTTGTTCCTTTGACTAGGCCATATCTTCAATTTTCTTAGTATGATTCGTTATTTTTCACTGGCATCTAGGATTTTCTTGCTGGATGACTTTGTTGTCTATGTGTTCTTTGACATTCAGTTCAGCTTATTCTGGACCTCTAGCTTAGGTTTTGTTTAACAGATCAGAATTTTTCAGTTCTTGTTCTCTTGTTTCTTGCCCCTCCTGTATGGTGCCTTTTTCCCCCCTTAGGTAGGTCTACTTATGTATTATAGACCCCAGCCGGATTTTCCCAGTCCAAACTGGCCTCCTGTTAGGAGGAAAGAGTCACCTATGTCAGTTCTCCCTGGGGGTGAGACCCAGCAGATTGAAAGGGTTTCCTATGAAGCCTCTGAGCTCTCCGTTTTTTCAATCCTGCCCAGTATGTGGCGCTTGTCTGCCTGCAGGTCCCATAAGCATAACGTGATGCCATACCTTGGCATCACTAACTTCAGCAGACTCTCCGTGCTGGGGGCATGGTGGAGACAGAGGAGAGGTTGTAGTCTGGTTTTAATTGCTCTGCCTTCCGGACCCAGGGTCTGAACTCCTTGAGGGAGGGATTCCACCTGAATTGGGCCCCACCCCTTTTCTGGGGAAGGCACAGGCTCCAGCCAAACACTCAAATGAGCTTAATTCTGCCTATGCCTGGGGCAGTGGAGCCAGAGAAGCCATGCAGCTGTATCCAAAGAGCAGTCAAGCCATAGAAACACAGCCACCAAAATGAAAGAGAAAAATCCTTTTTAGAGCAGAACCCCCATTCCTCTGGTTTGCCAGTCAAGAACTTAAGTTGGTATGTTGCTCTGTGTATCTATAGGTCCTATGTGCCCCCTCCTTTCCTTCAGGACCCAGACCTTTTTGTTCCTGGGCAAAAACCAGCGACCTCCACTTTTACTCGAGGTTCACCTGAACCTGCGGCCTATTTTTAGTAGTCAGAATTTGTTAATTAATTCCACAATTGAAGTTTGGTTGTGCTTAGCCCGTACTCTTGGTAAACTCTCTTTCCTTTCCCCTCTGGGAAGCAGCCTGTGGAGGAGGGGTGCCGGTTGCCGGGGCTTGGGGAACTCACGGTTCTGGGGGGGCTTGCAGCTGGTCCAGCTAGTCCAGACTGGTGTACCCTGTGTGTCTGGTCACTGACATGGCCCCAGCAATTGTTCTGTACTGTTCCTGGCTATTTATTAGCTGCTCTGTAGGGCAAACTTAATTCGACACCTCGCTAAGCTGCCGTCTTGGCACCTCTCCCCTCTAGATTTCTTAAAGCCTTATGTATGTTCTACTCTTGTTGTTTCACATATGACTGCTCTAATAGACTATAATTTCCTTGAGGCCAGGATAAGTGTCTTTTTATTCTTAGTGTTCCCACAGCACTGACCTCAAGGTCTCATGCAAAGGAGCAGCTGAGAATGTTTGTTGAAAGCACAACCTAGGCCACTGTTTTACTTATTTATTTATTTTTAGGTACATGGTCTGGGAATTGAACCCCGGTCTCCTGCGTAGAAGGCGAGCATTCTACCATTGAACCACCCGTGTACCCCTAAGCAATGGCTTTACGCTTTTTGTGTACACTAACACTAACTTTTTTAGGTAGTGTGGTGGTTAATTTAATGTGTCAATTTGGCCATGTTATGGTGTCCAGTTGTTTGGTCAAGCAAGTACTGGCCTGATTTTTACTTTGAGGGTATTTTGAAGATGGGTAATTATTTATAGTCAATTGGTTGCATCTATAGTCAACAAAGGAAATTGTCCTCAGCAATGAGGAAAGTCTCCTCATCTAATTCGGTACAGATCTTAAAGCCAGAACTGATGATTTCAGAAGTTGAAAGAATAATTTCTATCTCTTCTTCAGCCAGCCATCTTCTCCTGAGTAATTCAACATCACCTTCACTGGAGTTTACGAGTTATTACTTCTGGGGAATTTAACTTCCCCTTCATGTAGTTCCCAACTTATGTCCTGTCCTATGGAATTTGGCCTTACCAATCCCCTCAGTTGTATGAACCAATTCCTATAATAAATCTCTTGATAATTTGTATATGTACTTATGGATACATAGATACATCTTCTGTTGGTTCTTTTTCTCTGGAGAACCCTGACTAATATACTCATGCAGTGGTTTTACACTTTTCATGTACACTTTTTTTTTTATTCTTTTTTTTTTTTTACATGGGCAGGCACTCGGAATCGAACCCGGGTCTCTGACATGACAGGCGAGAACTCTACCTGCTCAGCCACCATGGCCCACCCTGTACACTAATTTTTTTATGTAAGAAAGAAGAGTAGTCAGAGGAAACATGCCTGGTAAAACAAGGAATCTTGGTTTCGGGTGAGTGTTTTTACTAAGTTAAAACCTAACTCATGCTTTCTCTGTGTGATCACCATTTTTCCCTTGAAACGCCAGCAAGGGTTAGCCTAGGGTTGGTCTTTTGGGGCAACCTTGATGTATTACTCTAGTTCATTCATTAATGTTATTGTATATAGAAAACATTTAATATCTTATTATTTTCAAGTACAAGTAAGAATATGACCATCTGGCTAAGTAAACGTAGTGCTAGTTGAGAAACTGCAGGCCATGCTTTAATTAATAGACATGTTTAATGTTGAGTTAGTATCATTTTGCACAATATAGTATGCCACTGTCCTTTAAGTATTTCTTAAATAGCTTAAAACATTCACCATACAATATTTTCTGTAATAATATACTTAAATTTTTATTCATAGTTAGGATAAACTTCACCTCACTGAAATAATTACAGATTCAGAATATTAATATATGCCAATTTTTAGTGTTTACATAAGTAAACTTCATATTATAGCTTGCGTGAGTAGCATGGGCCTCTGTGAAGAAACAAGTTAATATAGCTGGCCTGAGACTGCTGTCAAGAAAGTCCAGCTTGCAAGGTTGACCCTGAAGAAACACAGTTTATAAAATGTTCCCTATGCTGATCAGGCTGGGTCTCTAAACTGTGCTGTATCAGATTACATAGATTGTTTGTGCAAGCAATGTGATTTATGGGGGATACTGCTTTCCATATGGAAGATTGAAATTTTGCTAGTTGCTAGGCAGAGCATGCGTACGTGACCAGCCCCCAATAAAAACCTCGGGTGCTTCGTCTCTAATGGGCTTCCCTGTGCAGAAGCATTGCACACATGTGGCTGCATTTTTGCTGTAATAAATCATAGCCAGGAATGTGTATGACCATATTATGCGTCCTGTGAGTCCTTTTAGTGAATCATTTGTTTGATTTATGTTATGCCATCTTCCTTTCAGCTTTAGAGTAAAAACATAAATAATAGGACTATTATATTTATATTAAATATTTCCAGGTCGCGAGACATTTGAAACAACAGTTTTATTCATCTTCCTTAAGCAAAGAGAAAGTAGTTTTTGAAAGCCATTAGAAAACTCTATAAGCTCCCTTGTTTAGACCAAATTAGTGATTGGATTTTTTTATACTCACAATAGAACCTTTCTTCCTTTCCTCACGCTATGGAAGCAAGCTGTTTGGACTGGTTCATAAGTAAATAGGTCATAAACTGCACTCCATTCAAAAGTGACGTGCTTATGAAAGCATTTATTTGTCCTACAGAGAGAGCACTGGCTTATTTCAAATATTGTTCTCAGCCTAGATCAGAATGCTAAAGAGCACACATTGCACATTTTGTATTAAATACAATGGTTTGTTTGTTTTTTCATGGTACCATAAATATTTCCCTGGGAAAACACTTAGTGAATAGATAAGACTTTTAGAAGACTTTTTGGAATCTTAGACATAAATGTTAGAGTTAAAACTCTCAGAAGAAACCACAGCAGTAAATCTTTGTGACCTTGGGTTAGGCAATGGTTTCTTAGATACAACACTACCAGTACAAGCAACAAATGAAAAAATAGATCAGTTGAACTACATCAAAATTTTGTGCAGCAAACAATACCATCAAGAAAGCAAAAAAGACAGCCCACCAAATGGGAGAAAATATTTGCACATCATGTATTTGATAAGAGATTTATATATAAAGAACTTTAAAATTCAACAGTAAAAAGGCAAGCCAATTTAAAAATGGGATTTAAATAAACATATTCCCAAAGGAGATGGGGCCAACACACATGAAAAGATGTCAATCATCGTTAGCCATTAGAGAAATGCAAATGCAAACCACAATGAGATACCACTTCACACCCACTAGGATGGCTTAAATAAAATAAAAAAAAAACAGACAATAACACATTTTAACAAGGATATGGAGAAAATAGTTCGCAGCTTCTCAAAATGTTTAAAGTTACCATAATACTCAATAATTCCACTCCTAGGTTTATACCCAAGAGAAATGGAAACATTGATACATTGTGTATAAAAATGTAATAATTTATACACAAATATTTATAGCAGCATTGTTCATATTAGCCAAATAGGAGAAACAACCAAAGTACCCATCAACTGATGAATGGATAAACAAAATGGGGTACATCTGTAAATGGAATAATAATGAACCATAAAAAGGAATGAACTCTTTTTCTGCTTCAGTGCTACAACATCGTGAGCCTTGAAAACATTATGCTAAGGGAGAGAAGCCAGTTACAAAAGGCCATGTATTGTTTATATGAAATTTCCAGAATAGGCAAATCTATAGAGATGGAAAGTATATTAGTGGTTGCTTAGGGAGTGGGGCTAGATCAGTCAGGGTGCAGCTAATGAAATAGCCAAGAGGAGATACATATTAAGAGGTTTATAGCAAGGAATTGGCTTAGGAAATTATGGGGGTTGGCTGAGCAAATCCAAAACTCATAGGGCAGGGCATCAGAAAAGGTAGGCTGGAACTCTTGGGCATGAGCTGAAGCTGCAGTCCACAGGTGGAATTTCTTCTTTAAGGATATCTCAGTTCTGCAATTAAAGCCTTTCAACTAATTGAATCAGGTCTACCCAGAGTATCTAGGATAATCTCCCTTACTTAAAGTCAACTGATTGTGGAATTTTATCACATCTAAAAAGTATCTTTACAGCAACACCTAGATTTTTTTTTAACATTTTTATTATGAAACATATATACAAAAAGCAATGAATTTCAAAGCACACCACAACAATTAGTTATAGAACAGATTTCAGAGTTTGGTATGGGTTACTGTTCCACAATTTTAGGTTTTTCCTTCCAGCTGGAGACTAAAAGAAATGTCAGTATAATGATTCAGCAGTCATACTCAATTGTTAAATCCTATCTTCTTTGTTATTACTTCTCCTTCCCTTTGATTCTTCTCCCAGTCTTTAAGGGGTGTTTGGGTTCTGCCGATTCTAACTTTTTCATGTTGGAAAGGGGTGTTGATAATATGGGATAGGGAGATGGAACTAGTTGATATTTTAGGATAGACTGGCCACCCTGGGTTTCAGGATTTATCTGGCCTAGGAACCCATCTGGAGGTTACATGTTTCTGGAAAGTAATCTTAGTAGGTGAAACTTTTGTAGAATCTCAGTAGAGCCCTAGGTGTTCTTTAGGGTTAATAGGAATGGTTTTTTGTGGTTTTTTTTTTTTTAATAATTCAGTCATCACAATTATTTGTTAAATCTTAATTTCTTGATTATAATTCCTCCCTTTTGTTTTTGATCATTCCTCAATTTTGAGAGATATCTGAGCGAGGACCATTCTAACTTCTTCATGCTGAAAAGGGTGTCAGCATTATGGGGTCAAGGAATGAAACTTGTTATTCCTGAAGAGATTGGTATCTCTGGGTTTCAGGGCTTAACTGGTTTAGGAGCAATCCAGAGGCTTTAAGTCTGAAAAATAAAAAATACTCCTTGCTTCTCTTTTAAGTTTTTTTTTTGTAGGCTGTATGGTGGGGGTCACATTTCATTCTTTTTCCATGTATATATCCCATTATTATAGCACCATTTGTTGAATTTGTTTGTTTTTCTTGTTGTTTATTTTTGGGGAGGAAGTACATGGGCTGGAATTGCTTCTCTTTAAAAATCTTTTTTTTATTGAAGATGTTCTGATTTATAGTTGACCACATTACCTTGACTCAAGAAAGGGCCGATGACATTTGGATTTCTCAGCTGGGAAGGCACATGGGGATGTTCTCAGCTTCTCTTTTCGAGTGGCTCTCGGGAGCATTTTATATCTGCATCTCCAAAGATTTCTATCTATGTCAACTCTAATAGGAATGGTTTTGGTGGGGGTTTGGTGAACCATGATAATTAGCAATATTTAGCTAAAACTTATGTAAGAGTAGCCTCTAGAATAGCCTCTTGAGTCTATCTGAACTCTCTTAGCCACAGATACCTTATTTTGTTACATTTCTTTCCCTCCTTTTGGTCAGGAAAGCGTTGTTGATCCCATAGTGCCAGGGCCAAGCCCAGACCCATCCCTGAAAGTCATGACCCACATTGCCAGGAAGACTTTCACCCCTGGATGCTAGATTAGTATTTTATTGAATAACTGGGACTGTGGCCTAAACATGGTAACATAAAACTGACCATCATGGGGGGGGGACAGGTCAGTTTCTGCTAATGGAATTTCTTTGCAGCAGGGGACAAAAATGTTCTAAAATTAGATTGTGTGATGGTTACACAACTCTGTGAACATGTCAAAAGACCATTGTACATTTTAAATATGTGAATTGTATGATATGTGAATTTTATCTCAATAAAGATGCATTGTCTGAGCAGCACCCCCATAAACTGAACTCATCACTGACACCCCATCTGTACCATACAGTATTACATTTGTACCATGTAGTCTCTAAAATTAGAATGAGGAAATTTCTCAAAATATAGTCAAAATGTACTTAGGGACTTCAAGTGGTATTGGCTTATTTAATTTCATTAGCCTATTTCTAGGAAGCCGATGATATTTAGAGATAGATTTATATGATAAAAATGTGAGGTAGAGTTGATGGATTTTTTTTTCCAATGAACTAATACAACTGCCAAAAGCAATTAAAATCTGATCTTGAATCAGAGAAAAGTGATGCCTGTGTCCTTTTCAGGAAAGTAGCCCAGATCCCAGAACTGTGGTACCCACCCGGCTGTGTGCCCTAATATGCTCTGAGGATGTCTGGCCCTACTTTCAGACTGTGAGAAGAGAGAAGAGCAGCCAGTGAGCTGGAATGTTCAACCCCCTTAGTGATTCCCAATTCCTGGTTTATTCCCTTCTTCTCTTAGCATGATTCTCTGGTTTTGGTACCAATCAGAAGTGGTGGGGTCTCTGCCCAATGCACACAAATGACCAATTCCTGAAACACCGGAGTTTCAAAGAGAAAAAGAGTGTATTGCTAGGTGAGAAGCAGGTAATCAGATGGGCTATCAGCCTAAAAATCTGTTTCCTTGAACTGCAGTAACTCTGATAGTTTTATAGTATCAGTAGATGGACAGGTTTTAGGATAATGAGCACAATAGCTCAGGATGACATGGTGAGAAATGATCTAATTATTGAGCACATGCAGATTGAGTACATGCTTGTCCACAGAACGTATATAAGAAATGGTGGCTTTAATATGATGGTGGGAGTAAGTTTTAGTGTTATAATGAGGTATAGATCACTTTTAGGTTAATGTTTAAACTACTGCACATGTAGGTGGGCCAGTTTTGGTTAGATCCAGCTCCATTTAGCAAGATAGTTTTGGACTTGGGGTGGGTTAGTTCTGGGCTGACTTAAGACCCTTCATTAGTAAACATTAGGGGCTGTCTTTAGTGATCATAAGACTCCAAAGTTCAAAAACAGGATAAGGGGGTACAAGTGGGGGTCAGTCACAAGGTTTTTACAATCACAAGATAAAGGCTATATAGTTAGACAATCATTATCAGAGTTTAAGACAGCCGGATTACAGTTCAGAAATTTCAGGTATTTTCCTCTGGCTATCCCAATATATTAGAAAGGCAATAGAAATATCTATCTAATGATTCAGTAATCATAATCATTTGTTAAATCCTAATTTCTCAGTTACAATTTGTCACAGTTGACACATTCACCCAGAGGCAGGGGCAGTTGGAACTGGTGAGGCCAGAACGGCCGGGGCACATCTATGAGCCTTTCCTTGCCCTTGTTGTTCCTTCTGCTGGGAATGCTCTTGCCTTAGCCCAGTGGATCTCAGTCAGATGCTTCTGCCCTGCAGTGGACACTTGACAATGTCTGGAAACATTTTTGGTTGTCATGGCTTGGGTCGAGGTGGTGTTACTGGCATCTTGTGGGTAGAGGGCCAGGGATGTTGCCAAACACCCTACAGTGCGCAGGAGAGCCTCCTCCCCTCCCCCTTCACACACGACAAAGAATTATCGGCCCCCAAATATCTGTAATGCCAGGTGTGAGAAACCCTGGTCTAGACATTTGCATATCTAGGTCATTATCATCCAGGTCTTAATCTCAGTCGACCGTTGGTTGGATGGTGTTCTAGTTTGCTATCTGCCAGAATGCAGTATACCAGAAACTGAATGGCTTTTAAAAGGAGAATTTAATAAGTTGCTAGTTTACAGTTCTAAGGCCAAGAAAATGTCCCAATTAAACATGTCTATAGAAATGTCCAATCTAAGGCATCCAGGAAAAGATACCTTGGTTCAAGAAGGCTGATGAAGTTCAGGGTTTCTCTCTCATCTGGAAAGGCACATGGCGAACATGGTGTCATCTGCTAGCTTCTTCTCCTGGCTTCCTGTTTCATGAAGCTCCCCGGGAGGCATTTTCTTTCTTCATCTCCACATGTCGCTGGCTTGTGGGCTCTCTGCTTTTCTTGGCTATGTCATTCTTCTCTGCTCTCTCTGAATCTCCTTCACTCTCCAAAATGTTTCCTCTTTTATAGAATTCCAGGAACTTAACAAGACCCACCCAAATGGGCAGAGACATGTCACCTACTCCAGCTTAACAGCCACTCTTGATTGGGTTACATCTCCAGGGAGATGATCTAATTACAGATCCAAACATACAATATTGAATAGGGATTTTTCTGCCTTTATGAAATGGAATTTTGATTAAAACATGGCTTTTCTAGGGGACATACATCCTTTCAAACCAGCACAGATGACTTCTGACTAGCCAGCAAAAGGCAGTTTATTTTCCTTGTAGCACTATCACCATATTATATTTGTTTATTTGTCTATCTTTTATCTATACCATCTTAACCCCATAATACACTAATGACCAACATAAATTCCATAAAGCTGCAAAGATTATAGAGAATTCATTCTTCCTCAACACAGTATTCTCAACTCCTCACATAGTACTTGGGACATAGTGAGATGCAATAAATAGTTGTTTCATCAATGAACGAAAAGGATTTAACCTGTGGCATATCAGCCTCTTCCATGCTCACCAGGGCATGCCAGCTTCTCTTTTCTCTTAGTCCTGAGGCCTCTGGCCTCTTATAGCCTCTCCCAGTTCCTTCTCCTTGCATTTGACAGCAGGGACAGTGGTGAAAAGGGGATAGAGAGGAGAATGGAACTCACCTGCACCCCTCCGGGGGAAGGCTGCAGGGGTCAGGTATGAGAAGTCTCTGGAATTATTCCATTACCCTGTTTCTGCATTCACAATTGAAGGGTGGGGGAAGGAAGGATTCATGTGAAATAAAAAAAGCTAAATGGGGAAGGATGGGATAAATGGAGCTTCTGTGTTTCTGGCCACCCAACACTGGGAAAGAAAGGAACTAACATTTATTGACCATCAACTTGGTGCAGGACAAAATAATTTTGTTTAATTATTTTAATAATTCTGTGATGAGGATACTAAAATCTGGCACAATTAAGTCACATATCTAAGTCCACATAACTAGAGTGTGGCAGATTTGAGATTTAAATGAAGGATTGTCCAATACCAGACCCCATATATTTTTCCTATGAGCCAACCTGCTCATTTTACCATGTTAAGTACTTTGAGGGAGGCTGGAAAAAATGGACCCTGTCCTCAAATGATCTTCTAAATGGATATGTTGGGGATGAGGCAGGCAGGTTCACAAATTAGCATGTTAAAATTGTAACTTCTAAACGGATATGTCGGGGATGAAGCAGGCAGGTACACAAATTCGCATATTAAAATTGTAACTTGTATGACCTTTTCACCAGCATGACGGTACAAGTGAGGTCACTTCCCTTTGTGAGAAGACCAGCACATTGACAATTGTATTAAATCTGCAGTGACTGCCCACAGGAAATTAGGTGTAAAGTCTAAGTGACTCTTAGGCAAAGACATGGACATATTCCAAAGCTATGAGTGTTTATGGTTTAAGGCTGGTTTTATTATTGGCCCCAGAGCCATTACTATCTGCCATGAATACTTTTTATTTCAATTTATATAATTGCTCAAACACCCACATACCCAAATTCACAGTCAGTCTAACATTTTTCTCATTTTTAAAAAAACTTTTTATTTGAAATATTTTCAAACTTTAGGGCAGTTACAAAAATAATACAAACCCCATACAGAGAACTCTAAAATACCCCTACTCCCCCCCAACCCCAATATGCAGATCCACCAATTTTTTTTTCAAGATTGAATTTTTTTTAAACTTTTTTTATTAATTAAAAAAATTAACAAAAAAACATTGATATCATTCCATTCTACATATACAATCAGTAATTCTTAATATTATCACATAGTTGCATATTCATCATTTCTTAGAACATTTGCATCGATTTAGAAAAAGAAATAAAAAGACAACAGGAAAAGAAATAAAATGATAATAGAGAAAAAAAGATTATACATACCATACCCCTCACCCCTCGCTTTCATTTACCACTAGCATTTCAAGCTGAATTTATTTTAACATTTGTTCCCCCTATTATTTATTTTTATTCCATATGTTCTACTCTTCTGTTGATATAGTAGCTAAAAGGAGCATCAGACACAAGGTTTTCACATTC
>PVIY010059929.1:0-11842 GCA_004026745.1 Myrmecophaga tridactyla
AAAGGAGAATCAGACAGATTTGCACTATCACACAGTCACAGTGCCTAAGTAATATTAACATACAATCATCTTTAAGAATCAAGGCTACAGGAGTGCAGTTCAACACCATTAGGTACTTCCTTCCAGCCACTCCAATACACCATAAACTAAAAAGGAATGTGTATATAATGCATAAAGGTAACCTCCAGGATAATCTCTATACTAGGTTTGAAATCTCTCAGCCACTGATCATTTATTTTGTCTCATTTCCTTTTTCCCCTTTTGGTCAAGAAGGCTTTCTCAATTCCCAGGTGCTAGGTCCTGGAGAATCCGGGAAGTTCTGACCCACATTGCCAGAAAGACTTACAACCTGGGAGTCATTTCCCTTGTAGTGGGGAGGACAGTGAATTCACCTACCAAGTTGGATTAGAGAGAAAGGACACATCTGAGCAACAAAAGAGGTTATCTGGTGTTGACTCTTAACCATAATATAAAGTAGACTTAACCTATCTTTTGCAGGAATGCATTCCATAGGAGAGAGCCCCAAGATCAAGATCTTAGCCTATTGATATGGACAACCACTGCTTGTGAGAATATCAGAAATTCCTCAAATGAGACATTGAATATTTCCTCCTTTCTCCTCTGTTCTCAGAGGGAATTTTGCAAATGCTTCATTATTAACAGCCCAAATTACTCTGGGATATAACAGGGCATCACACTAACATCAACAAACCAGCAAGATCTCACACCATATTCAAGATTCCATTTACTTATGGTGTTCAACAAAAGTGACCATACAAGTTAAATTAGTTAATGCACTGCCCAAAATATAAATTTTGCACCAAATAAAGATCCTTCCTTTTGGCCTCACACAGAAGTTGAAAATTTAAAATATGGATGATATTATCCTTTACACTCTATTCTGATTTAACTCGGTCCTATCCAGGTGAGCTTCTTTCATATCTCTAGTCAAAGTCTGACTACTTTTTCACCTTTTTAAACATTTCCTAAATGGGGTGCTGCTGACTTTCATAACTTCAGAGCTCTAACTCAGAGTCTTAGATGTCACATAAATACCCAAATTTTATAGCAAGGACCAGGTTATATATAAACAGCTTAGTATCTCAGAATTTAGAAATAACAGCTACAATTCCTGAATATATGTGACTGCTGTAGGAGCTTACAACCTAGGAGCCATTAAAATAGGCAACAACCTGATAACCCATGCTTTCAATTTCAGTTGACTGAGTTTTTATATTACAGCTATTCTATATGAGTGAGATATGATAATATTTGTCTTTTTGCTTCTGACATCCCATTCAATACACAGTCCCTAAGATTCATTAACCTAGTTGCATGCCTCACAACTTCATTCTTTCTCATGGCTGTTCAGTAGTTCATTGTATGTGTACACCATATTTCTCCCCTGCATTCCTCAGTCATGTACACTTAAGCCACCTCCATCCATTGTGAATCACGAACACTGCTGCTGTAAACACCAGTGTGCAAATGTCCATTAGTGTTCCCACACTTAGTTCTTCCAGATATATACTGAGCAATGGGTTTGCAGAATCATATGGTAACCCCACCCCTAGCCTCTTGTGGAACCACCACACATCCCATCCTTCCAATGGGCTTCACCTACTCAGTTTACCTACTGACAGTGAATAGGAACCTCTATTTCTCTGCATTTTCTCTAGCATTTGTTTCTTTGTTCAAATTTAAAGTTTTATTCATGCATCATACAATCCAAACTAAGTAAACGGGCATGGCTTTGCCACCATCATCTATATGATGACATTTTCTTTTCTTCTCCAAATAATCCATATCTCTCCCCCGTGCCCTCACCTGCTGATATTTAGTTTTGGCTAGCTGTTGTTACATTCAGTAGAAGTATATTTGCTGGTTTGAAAGGATATATGTCCCCTAGAAAACCATGTGTTAATTTTAATCCCATTTTCTAAAGGCAGCCATTTCTTCTAATCTCTATTCAATATTGTATGTTTGAAACTGTAATTAGATCATCTCCCTGGAGGTGTGATTTAATCAAGAGTAGTTGTTAAATGGATTAGATAATGACATGTCTCTGCCCATTTGAGTGTGTTTTGATTGGTTTACTGGATTCCTATAAAAGAGGAAACATTTTGGAGAATGGGAGATTCACAGAGAACAGAGTAGAATGACATAGCCACGTGAAGCAGAGTCCACCAGTCAGCGATCTTTGGAGATGAAGAAGGAAAATGCCTCCCGGGTAGCTTCATGAAACAGGAAGCCAGGAAAAGAAGCTAGCAGGTGACACTGTGTTCGCCATGTGCCCTTCCAGATGAGAGAGGAACCCTGACTGTGTTCACCATGTGCCTTTCCAGACGAGAGAGAAACTCTGAATTTCATCAGCCTTCATGAACCAAGGTGTCTTTCCCTGGATGCCTTAGATTGGACATTTCTGTAGATGTGTTTTAATTGGGACATTTTCTCAACCTTAGAACTGTAAACTAACAATGTATTAAATTTATCTTTTTAAAAGATAAATTCCAGCAGTTAACAAACTAGAATAACACATTACAATGTTACTATAGAACCTAGTTTACACTGATTTTACTTTTTTCAGTATACCACTCATTTTCAACACTCTCCAATGTTGACAATCATTTGTTCTCCCTCACACAAAAATGTATTTTATGTGTACATCTGATCACCATCATTGTCTTCTCTAGGCATTCCTAAGTTATACTGTCTCAACCTTTATCCTCTGTCTTTTCTTCTGGTTTCATACATGCCCCAGACCTTCTCCATCAATCATACTCACATTCAGCTTCATTCAGTGTACTTATATTACTGTACTACAATGAAGTAGTATTGTGCTATCCATTTCTGAATTTTTACAATCAGTCCTTCTGCACAATCTGTATTCTTTAAACATCAAATGCCCAATATCTACCCTATTTTGATATCTTGATAACCTGTATTCTTAACTTCAACATTTAAAGTTCATGCATTAATGTTAGCTCATAATAGTGAGTCCATAGAGTTTTTTTTTATTTTGTTTTGGGCTCATTTCACTCACCAAAGTGTCCCAAAAGTTCATCTATGTTGTTTGATGCTTCGTGACTTTATCCTCTCCTATACTGTGTAATATCTCATCATATATGTACACCACCACCAGTGTCTTGTTCAGACACTCATCCATTGACGAACATTTGGGTTATTGCCATATCCTGGCAATCATAAATAATGATGCTATAAACCTCAGTATGCAAATGTCTGTTTGAGCCCTTTCCTTCATTTTCTCTGAATATAAACCTAGTAATGGGATGCTGGATCATATGGTAATTCTATATTTAACTTCCTGAGGAACCATTAAACTGCATTCCAGAGTGGTTGTGCAATTTTGCATTCCCACCAAGAGTGGATAAGTGTGATCCCTTCCCCACATCCTCTCTAGCACTTGAATCTTCTGATCTTTTTCCTTTTTTTGGCATGGGCAGGCACCAGGAATTGAAACTGAGTCTCTGTCATGGAAGGCAAGAACTTTGCCTGCTGAGCCACTGTGGACCACCCTATTTGTTTTTTTATAATGGCTGTTCTAGTTCTAGTTGGTGTCAGATCTCATATTGTGGTGGTTCTGAGTTGAATTTCCCTAATAACAAATGAAATCGAACATCTTTTCATGTGCCTTTTAACCATTTGTTTTTCCTCTTCTGGGAAACATCTGTGCATGCATTTGCCCATTTTATTTTATTTAGGTTGTTAGACTTTTAGAAGTTGATCTGAGGAATAATTTTATATATTCTGGATACCAAATCCTTATTTGATATATGATTTCCATATATTGTCTCTCAATGTATAGGCTACCTTTTTACTTCCTTGAGAAAGTTCTTTGATGTGAAAAGTTTCTAATTTTGAGGATATCTCCCTTATCTATTTATTTTTTCAATGCTCACGCTTTGGGTATAAGGTCTAAGAAATCATCTCCTATTACAAGGTGGTAAGATATTTCCTTACAGCTTCTTCTAAATGTCTTATTGTCTTTAGATCTAAAGTTCAAGTCTTTGATCCATTTTGAGTTAACTTTTAGCAGAGAGTATGAGATATGGATCTTCTTTCACTCTTTTACATATGGATATCCAGTTCTCCAAACATCATTTATTGAAGAGCATGCTCAGTCCCAGATTGGTTGCCCTGGCTGCCTTATCAAAAATCAAGTGTACATAGATGAGAGAGTGTATTTCTGAACACTCAATTTTATTCCACTGGTCAATATATCTATTTTTATTCCAGTATCATGGTGTTTGGACCACAGTAGCTTCAATATATGCATTGAAGTCAGGTAGCTCGAAACCTCCAAATTCATTTTTCTTTCTCAAGATATTTTATCTATTTAAGGCACCCTGCACTTCCAGATAAATTTAGTCATTGCTCTTTCTACTTCTGCAATGTATTCCTGGCAGTGCAATCCCCCTTCAGAAAAATTCAACAAATGGTACTGGAATAAAGGGATGGAAAAACAATGAAATGTGATTCCCCCACCATACAGCATGCAAAAAACAGATTGTTCCAACAAAGCAAATCAATTTGGGTAGAACTGACATCTTAACTATATTTTGTCTTCCTATCCTTGAAAATGGTATATCCTTCCATTCATTTAGGTCTTCTATGATTTACTTTAGCAATGTCTTATAGTTTTCTGTGCTTACATCTTTTGTATGTGTGCTGGTTTGAAATGATGTCTGTCCCCTAGAATAGCCATGTTTTAATCAGAATCCCATTTCATAAAGGTGGAATAATCCCTACTCAATACTGTATGTTTGAAACTATAATCAGATTATCTCCCTGGATGATGTGATTTAGTCAAGAGTGGTTCTTAAACTGAATTATGTGATGACATGTCTCTACCCATTTGGGTGGGTCTTGAGAAGCTTCTGGAGTCCTATAAAAGAGGAAACTCTTTGGAGAATAGGAGATTCAGAGAGAGCAGGGAATGCTGCAACACCACAAAGTAGAGAGTCCACTAGCCAGAGACCTTTGGAGATGAAGAAGGAAAATGCTTCCCAGGGAGCTTCATGAAACCAGAAGCCTGGAGAGAAAGCTAGCAGATGATGCCGTGTTCACCATGTGCCCTTCCAGCCAAGAGAGAAGCTCTGACTGTGTTCGCCATGTGCCCTCTCACTTGAGAGAGAAGCCCTGAACTTCATCAGCCTTCTTTAACCAAAGTATCTTTTCCTGGACCGATGCCTTAGATTGGACATTTCTATAGACTTGTTTAAATTTGGACACTTTCTCAGCCTTAAAACTGTAAAGTAGCAGCTCATTAAACTCCCCCTTTTAAATACCATTCTGTTTCTGGTGTTTTGCATTCCAGCAGCTAGCAAACTAGAACAGTATGCTTACTGACATTTATTCCTTGACATTTTATTGTTTTGGTTGCTATTGTAAATTGAAAATTTTAAAAATTTCCTCCTCAGTTTGCTCATTACCAGTGTATAAAAACAATACTCTTTTTCCTTCCCCCTTCAAAATCTCTTCCAAATTCCCTCCTTTCTCCATTTCATCATACTTGCATAAACAGTGACTCTATAAGACTAACAATTATCAAGTACAGAAATAATTTTTTGAAGGAGAAAATATTTCCCAAGCACACCTCATCATAAATCACTGACTTACTTAGCTTCATGGACCCAAATAATGTATTTAAAGTATATTGATTGCATTAACAATAATGAATTCAATTAAGAATGCTATAAATCCCAGTATATGATGGGTTCAACAGAAAATGTGTAATTGGGAATTAATAATGTTGAGAAATTGACAAAAACTTGCAATCATATGCTAGGGAAGATGTGGTCCAATATGACAGATTCTCATGTTAATGAAAATAAAGTGGTCCTCTGCATTGGACATTGCTTGTAGAAGATTCTTTTCAAAGAGGGCTTTTCCATAAGACAAAAGCAACTGATATTCAGGGGTTTTCTGAGAAAATGGAACATAATCCTCAGGGTTGCTGATAATGATGAGGCTCTTTAATTCTCATCACTCTAATATCCTGTTTCTGAATGTTTTTCCAGAAATCATATCTACATGCAGATTTCTAGAGGAAATTGGCTATAGCAAAAAAGAAAATAACACAAAACAAAATAAACTCCATTGCATAAAACTACTAAATTAACTTCACACCCACACTTTAGAAAAGTTTTTTAAAAATTAACAAATTAACAAATAAACATAAATTAACCCAGACATTCATTCTTAAATATCAGCAAAGACGTCAATTCCTACAGGAAATCCATTAAAATAGCCAAGCTATATGAATAAAAATAAATAACCTTTGAAAGAAAAGATGTATTTGGAAAGCAAACCCCAATATGAAAATTAAAAACAAAATAAAACATAAAAGGACATCTACCCAGAATCCTACTAAAACATCTGAAGATATTTGCTGCAAAATGAAACTGAATACTAGAGGAAAAAAGAATCCTGAAAACAAAGTACACTTTATATACATAAAAGACCACCGGAGCTTCTAGAGAGAAAAAACAGCAATTGCAAATTAGTGGAAATTGGACAGATATCTAAATTTGCATTATAGCTGCAGGACTATAGAACATGGAACACTCACACTTTTATTTATTTCTTTGTTTCTTCAGAGTTTAGCCCTCATATCAAGAAGATCATCCTGATTTGAAAGTGCAGGATCCTAGCCATCTTCTCTGAAACTGAATCAATCACATGAACTTTTAAAGTGAGGTGATTCTTTAAACTAAAAATTTAAATGCAACTGTGGTAGTTTGAGTCTCTCTGATTCATAGAGTGCATCCTCTTAAATCTAATTTATTACTTTGGGTGTGAACATATTTGTTTACATAAGACTGTAGATGAGGCTACCTCCATTATAGTGTGAATCACATCACTAAGGATGGGTCTTAATAATTTTAATGAAGTCCCATATATTCAGAATGAAATTCAGATAAAGAGAAATGAAGTCATGGAAACTAGAAACTGGAATTGAATGAAATCTGGAAAACAAGGTAGAGATTAGTGTACACTGCCATGCACTCTGTCATGTGGCAGATGAGCCAAGGATCCCTTGTAGCTTCTTGGGGAAGAAAGTATTACCTCACAATGTCTTGATTTGGATATTTTCCAGGCCTCAAAGCCAGGAGTGAACAAATTCTCATTGTCCATCCTGACATTTCATAGTATTTGGTTTGAGCAGCTTAGGAAACTGAAACACCAACCAAAATCAAGTATAAGGGCTAAATACATTTTTTTTTGCATTTACAGCTCAGGTAGGAATATTTACATAAAACTGCACAATAGGTAAAAACAAAAGGTCAGACATATCTCAGTGAGAATGTTTCAACTGCAAGTAACAGAGCATGAAACTGAATTAGCTTAACTATGAAGGAAGCTGCAATATCACACATAGCAAGAAAACCATATGTATGTCAGCTCCAAGGTTCTCTTCTCTTTTCATTCTGCCTTCTGGCTAACCATCCTCATGCTTTCAGGATAACTGTCACACTTCCAGGTACCCTTTATAGATGTGACACCATTAAGCCAAAAAAAAAGGGTTCTTTCTTCTCTGTGTCTTTTTTTCCTAGAACCTACATAGTTTAACTTTTATAACTCAGTCAATAAATCATCTTGAATTAATTTTTATATGTGGTGTGAGGTAGGGATCAAAGTGTGTTGTTTTTCCATAGAGATAACCAGTTACAACATCATTAATTGAAACAGATTTTTCTTTCTTTATTGAGTTAAATTGACATCATAAAAACTTAACTGTTCATATATATGTGGGTCTATTTCTAGGCTCTATTACATTATATTTATATGTTTGTCTATAGTTTCACCTACACCACACTGTCTTGATTACTGTAGCTTTAGAATAGGACTTGAAATCAGGTAGTGGGTGTCCTCTCACTTTGTTGTTCATATCTTTTTTGGAGTAATTTTTCCCTGAGTCTTCCAGCACATGTCCCTTCATGTTCCACTCATCAAAATTGCAGGATTCCCAATTCAGTCACTGGCAAGGGGAATGGAGATCACAGGGGCGACCTCATCCATCAGTATTTCCCTTGGAGAGGAGAGTGGGTTTCCTTTCCTTAAGCCATATTAAGAGGAGAAGACATCAAAACCAGAAAGTCAGAGGAAAAGCCAGGATTTCCAGGAAGAAAGGGGGAAAGACTTAAGGGTAGGAAGACATTAGTGTCTGCTAAATATACTAAACAGTTAAACAAAATTTTTAATTATGAGAGAGAGAAAGACAGAAAGAAAAAGAGAGAACCAAAGAATAAAAGAGAGAGAACAAAAGAATAAAAGGGACATATAGTCAACATCAACTCCTTCTGGATATCATTTCCAGCTGCTGATGATAATGACAAAGGTGACATAATGGCCATAAATGACAACAAGACTTAGTACACAGCCTGAACAGTGATCAATGACCCTGCCAGTGAGGCATGCTCCTCCTCCCTTGATGACAGCATTTGGGACTTAGCAGCACATGTGCTCTATGCAGGGAATGAGGGGCTAGGCCTGGGTGGGGGGAGTGAGTCCTGGAGCAGTTAGCCCTGGATCAGCTCATTTAATTGTTTGTTCTTGAAAACATGGAGATGAGCAATGATTCCTGCATCTTTTTTTTCATGGTGTATAATTCTTTTTTTTTAATTTTTATTGACAAGCCAAATCAACATAGAAATACCAACATTCTTAACATACAAACATTCCATACATGGTGTACAATCAATGGCTCACAATATCATCACAGATTAGTACATTCATCACCATGATCATTTTTTAGAACATTTGCATCACTCCAGAAAAAGAAATACAAAGAAAGAAGAAAAATGCATACATTCCATGCCCCTTATCCTTCCCTTTCATTGACCACTAATATTTCCATTAAACCAATATATATTTTAAATTTGTTCCCCCTATTTTTTCTATACCCCTTACCACTTGCTTTCATTGATTACTAGAATTTCAATGTACTCAATTTATTTTAGCATTCATTATCCCCTCATTATTTATTTTTAATCCATATTTTTAACCATCTGTCCACACCATAGATAAAGAGCACCAGACACAAAGTTTTCACAATGGCACAATCACATTGCAAAAGCTATCATTATACATTCATCTTCAAGAACGTGGTTCCTGGAGGAGGGGTCAAGATGGCAGCTTAGTAATGTGTGCATTTTAGTTCATCCTCCAGAACAAATACCAAATAACCAGAAACAGTACCGAACAGCTCCTGGAGCCACGTCAGTGACCGGACACACAGTGTACCCCAGTCAGGACCAGCTGGACCGGCTGCAAGTCTCCCTGAAACCATGAGTTCCCCAAGCCATGGCAGCCAGTCCCTGGCGCCCCTCCCCCACAGGCAGCATCCCAGAGGGAAAGGAAAGAGACTCAAAACCTGGTCAAGGCAGAGGTCACTCATTGGGCTCACGGAAAAGGAGGAAAGGGGAGGAAACAGAGGCTTTAGTGGCTTTGTCTCTATGGAGACTTGACAGCCTCTGGATTCAGTGGCAGGACTTCTTAGGCTGCAACTTCCCCAGGCATAGGCAGAAACGGCTGCTTTCAGGGCTGTCTCCCACCTGTGCTTCCCCAGGAGAGGGGTAAAGCCCAACTCAGGTGGAATCCCGCCCTCAAGGAATTCAGACCCCAGGGCTTGGCAATTTAAAGCCATTAAAACCAGCCTACAACCTTTCCTCCATCTCCACCACGCCCCCAGCAGAGAGAGTCTTCCAAAGTTAAAAGTGCTGCAACATTTTTGCTGGTGCAACCCGCAGCAGATGTGCCACATACTGGGCAGGATAAGAAATACAGAGCCCAGAGACTTCACAGGAAAGTCTTTAAACCTTCTGGGTCTCACCTTCAGGGAAAACTGACACAGGTGACTCCTTGCCCCTGATAGGAGGCCAGTATAGTCCGGGAAAACCTGGTTCGAGTCTATAATACCTACGTTGACCCTCCTAAGTGTGGGGAGGGAAAAGGCACCATACAAGCAGGGCAAGAAACAAGAAAACAAGAACTGAAAAATTATCCTCTGTTAAACAAAACCTAAGCTAGAGGTCCAGAAAAAGCTGAACTGAAGGTCAAAGAACAGATAGACAACAAATTCATCTAGCAAGAAAACCGTAGGTAAGAGAAGTGAAAGCAATCTCCAGAATAAACTAATCAAGGTAATTAATTGTCTAGATGACAGCAAAAAATAACAAATCACACCAGGGAAATTGAAGATATGGCCCAGTCAAAGGAAAAAACCAATAGTTCAAACGAGATAGAAAAGCTGAAACAACTAATTCAGAATATACGAACAGACATGGAAAACCTCATCAAAAACCAAATCAATGAATTGAGGGAGGATAAGAAGAAGGCAAGGAATGAACAAAAAGAAGAAATGGAAAGTCTGCAAAAACAAATCACGGAACTTATGGGGATGAAAGATACAGTAGAAGAGATGAAAAAACAATGGAAACATACAATGGTAGATTTCAAGAGACAGAGGTTAGGATTAGTGAACTGGAGGTTGGAACATCTGAAATCCGACAAGATACAGAAACTATTGGGAAAAAATGGAAAAATATGAGCAGAAACTGAGGGAACAGAATGATAATATGAAGAGCACAAATATATGTGTTGTGGGGGTCCCGGAAGGAGAAGAGAAGGGAAAAGGAGGAGAAAAACTAATGGAAGAAATTATCACTGAAAATTTCCCAACTCTTATGAAAGACCTAAAATTACAGATCCAAGAAGTGCAGCATACCCCGAAGAGAATAGATCCAAATAGATGTTCTCCAAGACACTTACTAGTCAGAATGTCAGAAGTCAAAGAGAAAGAGAGGATCTTGAAAGCAGCAAGAGAAAAGCAATCCATCACATACAAGGGAAACCCAATAAGACTACGTGTAAATTTCTCAGCAGAAACCATGGAGGCAAGAAGACAGTGGGATGATATATTTAAATTACTAAAAGAGAAAAACTGCCAACCAAGAATTCTATACCCAGCAAAATTGACCTTCAAATATGAGGGGGAAATTAAAACATTTTCAGACAAAAAATCACTGAGAGAATTTGTGACCAAGAGACCAGCTCTGCAAGAAATACTAAAGGGAGCACTAGAGACAGGTATGAAAAGACAGAAGAGAGAGGTGTGGAGAAGAGTGTAGAAAGAAGGAAAATTAGATATGACATGTAAAATACAAAAGGCAAAATGGTAGAGGAAAGTACTACCCGTACATTAATAACTCTAAATGTTAATGGATTGAACTCCCCAATCAAAAGACATAGACTGGCAGAATGGATTAAAAAACAGGATCCTTCTATATGCTGTCTACAGGAAACACATCTTAGACCCAAAGATAAACATAGGTTGAAAGTGAAAGGTTGGGAAAAGATATTTCATGCAAATAACAACCAGAAAAGAGCAGGAGTAGATATAGTAATATCCAACAAATTAGACTTCAAATGTAAAACAGTTAAAAGAGACAAAGAAGGATACTATGTACTAATAAAAGGAAAAATTCAACATGAAGACAAAACAATCATAAATATTTATGCACCGAACCAGAATGCACCAAAATACATGAGGCAAACACTGCAAACACTGAAAAGGGAAATAGACACATCTACCATAATAGTTGGAGACTTAAATTCCCCACTCTCATCAATGGACAGAACATCTAGACAGAGGATCAATAAAGAAACAGAAAATTTGAATATTACAATAAATGAGCTAGACTTAACAGATATTTATAGGACATTACACCCCATAACAGTAGGATACACCTTTTTCTCAAGTGCTCATAGATCATTCTCAACGATAGACCATATGCTGGGTGACAAAGCAAGTCTCAAC
>PVIY010059930.1:0-12611 GCA_004026745.1 Myrmecophaga tridactyla
GCCTGGAGCTCAGTTTCTTTTCCTCACTCTTGTCTTGCTACTCAGGTCATCTGCACACTCACCAACCAGTTCTCCATCTGTAAGTTTAAAACTCCGTACAAGGAATGAGCTAAAGGGTAAAGGGGTTGGCAGATCTCTCTCTGTCCAAAAAGGTGCCGCGGCCTCTCCCTGGTTGCTGGGCTGCTACAGATGGAACCTGCGGGTCCAGCCTTCTTTCCCGGCAGTCCCGGTCAGCTCATGTTGAGACAGCAGGTCATCTGAAAAAAAACCAACCCACCACCCTTTAGTGTAGGCAAAAGGAGCTGCAGAAGGCAGGCCTCTCAGCACAGCAGGCCCTCAGAGACCCTCTCCAGAGTGGGAGCCGTTTCTCACCGGAAATCTGTTCCCAATAGGGTCTTCTCTCTGCTCATTGAAAAGATGGGCTGGGCCTTTCATGTTCTGTGAAACTGAGGTTCAGTTAATACCTTACTTTTCCAAACAAAAGTCGTAGTCTAATAGGTACTTTCTGATGTATTCTGTGAATGAGCATGAAACATTCATACATGCTAGAGCATGTTTTACTGATGTCAGAAAATTCCAAGCATATCGATACCTGTTGCCTTGCATTTTGTCGCCTCTATGAGGTTGTGAGAAGAGTGAATTTTGCTCTCTTCCTTACTGAGACTGATTCAGTCTCTTATTAACATGGCATAAAACGCAGTCCCTTATCCACTTCCACAAGAATTGCCTCACAGCATGTATCTCAGATTTTCTGAAACTTTGGTTAAGAATTTGTAAGCTTACTGGGAGATACCCCATCAGATTGGCCATGGTGTAGCCCTGTTGTGATTGGAGTGTGATTTAGCACCTGCTCCAGGTGCACAAAATGGACAGGTGGGGTCCCAGACACTGCTCTTTATTTTGTTTTTTATGTTAGCTAAGCTGTAAGTTTACAGAAAAATCATGCAAAAAGTATGGTTCCCACATACCTTCCCCCACAGTTTTCCCTATTAACGCTTAGCATTAGCATGCTACCTTTGTTACAGTTTTGATGAAACGGTATCAGTATAATTATACTATCAACATTAGCCCATAGTTTACATTAAAGTTTACTTTTTGTTATACAGTCCTGTATCGTTTTTAAAATTTTATTCTAGTAACATGCAGACAATGTCAAATTTCCCCTTTTTAACCACAATCAGATACTCCAGTGGTGTAAATTACCTTGTAATGTTGTACCACCATCACCACCATCCATTACCAAATTTTTCCATCACCCAAAACAGAAACTCTGTCCCAATCAAGCATTAACTCCCCATTTCCTACCCCCACTCCAGCCCTTGGTAAACTGTATTTTTGTTTCTGACTATGGATTTGCTTATTCTAATTATTTCATATTAGTGAGATCATACAATATTTGTTCTTTTGTCCAGCTCTTCTCTTGATGAGCTTCTGGGAAAGAGCATTTAGATATACCAATGATATTAATACTTCTTTTAAAAGTGATTTTTAAGTATAGTCCACCTTATACCACATTCTCTTGAATTTTGGTGCTTTGTATTGGATTTTAGTCCTGTTTTACTGCAGTTTCAGGCATTTCCTGGTTTTAGTATCAGTGTGACCTGCTGGTAGAATTTGTAAAAGCTTTAGCATTAAATGATAAAAATCGGTAATTTACGTTGTTACTTCATCTTCTCTTTCATCCTGTTTTTTTACTGCATCTTTGATTTTACGGCAGTTTTAAATAGCACCAAAAAAAAAAAAAAACGCTTCTAAAATATATATCTCAGCTTAAAAAAATTAGGCATTTTGCCTGCAAGTTATAGATTTAACCATTCCTTTACTCAGTGTTTAACATTTTATGTTTTTGAGATAATATTGAATTTCCATAATGATGCAGAACCACACACAGAGCTCCTATGTACCCTTCACCCTGAATCCCTAATTAACATTTTTGAATGTTTTAAGAGTAAGTCACAGACATGATGCTCTACTGCCACCGAATACTTCAGTGTGTGAAGGACAAGGAAGCTTTCCAACATGACGCAGGGAAGCCATCAAAATCAGGAAATGAACATTGATCCAGTGTCACCTCGTAAATCACAGACTCCATTTAAGTTTTGCCAATTATCCCAGTAATGCTCTTGATGGGTCTAAGCCCTAATCCGGGACCCCATGTTGCATACGGTGTTGTGTTAATTTGCTTCAACCTGGTTCAGTTCTTCATTGTCCTTTGCCTTTCACGACCTTGATATTTTTGAAAACTACCAACCAGTAACTTTGTAGAATGTCCCTTAATTTGATCATGTTTCTTTATAATTTATGCATGTTTGCAGGCATACTGCAGAAATGATCCTGTGCTCGGTGTATTGTAGCAGGAGGCACATAATGTTGATTTGTCCTATTACCAGTTAGGTTGACTTTTATCACTCAGATAACATGGTATCTGCCAGGCTTCTCCACTCTAAAGTTAATAAGTATGTTGTAATTGTTAATCAATAAGTAGTTAATAAGTATTTTATAGGGAAATACTTTGAGTCTAGGTATGGCTCTTGTTCCTCATTAAACATTTGCTTACCAGTTTCAGCATCCATTGATGATGCTTGCCTGAATCAATTATTACTATAATGGCTGTGCAATGGTGCTTTTCTAATCTCATCATTCATTCTAGATGCAGTAGTTTGCATTCTGTAGAGTAGAGCCTTCCTTTTTCTCCCATTTATGTATTTAGTCTTCTATTTATATCAGTATGGACTAATAGAGTATGGACTAATAGAGTCTCATTTTACTTAACAGGTTATAATCTATAACTGTCATTATTTGGTGCTCAGATTGTCCCAGATTTGGCCTTTGGGCATCATTTGGGATGGCTCTGGTGTCCTTTTGACATGTCCCCAGCATTCTTTTCTTTGAATACTTATTTACTTCTTGCTCAGATTTTCCAGGCTCGTGTTTTCTCTGCCCCAGCTCTGAAGTTAGACATTTCTGCAAGGATCCCTGGTTCCTTTTAACAGAAAATGACATTTAGAAACCCAGATTTGGGTACTAGGTAGGCTCATTGCTATCGGGGTGTTCTTACTTCTTGATCTTCTCAGCAGCCAGAACTAGAAAATATGTCTTTCTGTCGTCGATCTTTGTTATCAGTTCTCTATCATCTCTCTCTATCATCTTTCTATCATCTCTCTTTCTAGCACCTATCTCTATCATCTCTCCAAAACCACGAGTTACACCGATAACTGCAGTTCCAATCCAATACCTAGCTCAACTCTTTCTATATGTATAACTCCCTCTCCGGCAGTTAAAAACTAACTCCCCTTAGACTCAATGTGTTTAGTTATCTGCTCATTCCTCCTGTATGTAAATAAATTCCTGGCCCCAGAAGTCAAAAGCACAGCTAGATATTGTGGCCCCCGCTCCTGTGGGACATGTAGACTAAAGCTCAGCTCCAGTAAAGGGGAAGGAGCAAAAAAGAAGGAAGCTAACTTGAAATTGTTGAAAGTCTGAAATGCACTAAATTCTTAAATAATGGCAGGATGTTTTGTTTTGTTTGTTTTGTTTTCAGTGAAAGAGAAGCAAGAATCAGCACATGTATTTTTAATTACCTTCAAAATTTCATACCAAGTGGGTATGAAAGAAAAAACAGTTTGATAGTAACTAATATCTCTTAAGATATGTGATACATATGTGGTCTTCTTGGAAAAAAATATTGATTTAATTTTTTCCTAGATGTTTTAGATTCAACATATTGACTTTTTCTTATTGTGAAATATAACATATATACAAAAAAGCAATAAATTTCCAAGTACATTTTAACAAATAGTTGTAGAACAGATTTTAAAGTTTGATATGGGTTACAGTTCCACGATTTTTTGTTTTTTCTTCTAGCTGCTCCAAGGTACTGGAGACCAACAGAAATATCAATATAATGATTCAGCACTCATACTCATTTGTTAAATCCTATCTTCTCTGTTATATTCCTCCTTCTCTTTAAATAACGTATGTCATAAAAGCAATACGTTTCAAAATACATCGCAATAATTAGTTGTAGAACAGATTTCAGAGTTTGGTATGGGTTAATTCCACAATTTTAGGTTTTTATTTCTAGCTGCTCTAAGGTACTGAAGGCTAAAAGAAAAATCATTATAATGATTCAGCATTCATACTCATTTGTTAAACCTACCTTCTCTGTATAACTCCACCATCATCTTTGATCTTTCTCCCACTCTTTAGGGGTATTTGGGCTATGCCCATTCTAAGTTTTTCATGTTGGAAGGGGCTGTCAATAATATGGGATGGGGCATGGAACTAGTTGAAACACATTGGCTTTTAAGACACCAAACTTAATTTGAATCTTTGCTGTTGATAAGTAATCTTAACTTTTCAATTTAAAAATTCTTCATACGAAGTCTTGATTTGCAGCCTCAAGAGAAGTTTGGATAATTTTATGAAGTACCTTGATTATATTTTTCTTAGATGGGTTTATCCATGTTAAAATTCAAGTATACATCTTAGTTTGTCTTTTAGAATGGATCATTTACACTTAAAATTTTAAGATATACTACATTAAAATTACTTTAAAAATTTTAAATGGTGATAGATAATAGTTAACTTTCTAATATTTAATTTTGAGTAGACTAGATGCTCTGAATTATAGCTTTAAAAAAGTTGTTGATTTTTTTTGAAATGCCATTTCTAAAATGACTGTGTCAAAATTAGCACATCTTACCTTTTCTATGAAGTGATGTAAAAATTACACAAATGTTAATTTACATTGTGAAGATGCAAAAAAATACAAAAGTTGATACACAAGAATCTCTTTTATTTCTGTCTTTCCCAATCTTTGTCCTATCCACAGAGTTTAAACCTTAACCGTTTGGTGTTATATTTATTGGAATGCATGTATTTTACCATATGTAAATATGCAGCATGGGTTTGCTTGATTTTTAACTAAATATGATTTTATTTATGATTTATTGTAGGTATGATTTATATATGATATAGATGTGATGCATTATGCATATATATGTAATTTTGCAGTTTGCTTTATTCTTAACAGTGTTTCTTGGAGTTCTTTCTATGCCAGTACATACAGCATTACTTCATTGTTAACTGCCATACATAGTATTACATTATATGGCTGTACCATAATTTATTAATAGTTTAAAAAATTAATGGAAATTTAGTCCCCCCCCCCCAAATTTTGTTATTACAAACAATGCTGCGATGAAAATTCTTGCACATGTCTGGAAGCAACATGTCTGGAGATGTTTGTGAAATATAATACCTGTACTCAAGGATGAGATTTTTACTCTACGTTCCCAAGGCTGTTTGTTCTCCGGTCCTTGAGAGGCAGCAGGCAGGGATTGTTCTGGCCCCTTCTGTGACTATCCTTCTGCTTTGGAAAGAACTTCTCTTTGTTCCTCAATCTGAAGTACTGAGGGAGTATCTGACCTGGCTGGCCTTGAGCCCTGTTCTCTTTTCAGCTGTGATTATTTAATATTTCCTCATGAGGCTGGAAGACCAGATGCTCAACATCAGGCATCAGTTCCTTTGCTGTGGGCTCCTGCAATGTGGAACTGGCTCAGGTGGACTCAGAAGTGCATTTTCCCCGGGAAGTGGTAGTTGGGTAAAGTACAGATTGTAACATAGGGCTATACTGCAGGTACTTTACGCATCGAGTAGACTTCAGAGTCTCAACAGCGAATAACGTTTGTTTTAATCAATTTAAGAAAATACAAATAATCTCCTTGAAACAGTTTTTGAAATAGAAGTCATCCCTTGGGTTCTGCTTGTAAGGATATGTGTGTGCAAGTATATATTTTGGATATTTTATTTAATTTTCTTAACCTTGTTGAAAATTGAAAAAAATACCACGAAAATTTATTTAATAAAGGGGATGATTTCTAATCAGTCATCAGATTTTTCTGCTTTTATTCTCTTGTGGCAAATATAGCAATATTTCCAATTCATTTCAAAAACAATTCAATTTTATTTTATTTTCCATCCATTGTTTATAACATTCATTTGTCATTTTTGTCATTTTGTAGACCTACCAAGAGCAGCTGTCAGGATCTTAAGCAACATGACATTCCTTTTTGTGAGTTTGTCATACACAGCTGAGAGTGCCATTGTAACTGCTTTCATTACCTTCATTCCCAAGTTCATCGAGTCACAGTTTGGTATCCCTGCTTCCAATGCCAGCATCTATACTGGTAAGGCACCGCCGTTAGAGCTACTTGAAAACATGATCATTTTTGACCACTGAAATGGAATGAGTGAACAGAAGATTAAATCTAACATCAAAGTATTAAATAAGTTCTCCCCAGATTTTAGGAGAAGGGAGTCCTGGAATGTGTTCTCTTTGATTCACTTTGTAATACCATGTACCAACTGTGTTTTGGAAAAGGGAAACTTTGCATAATTATATATTTTTTTGGTTGTCACTTAAAAAGAAGAAAAAGACAATGACATTAAAATTTACATATGAATAGACCTTTTCATGGGTTGGCATTAAAAGGTCATAAAATATTAAATTTAAGGGGAAGTAGTGTGAAATATAGACTGGTTCCATGGCACCAGGAATTAGCAGAGATGCTGGAAGTTAGAAAGGAAATTTTATTTTAGGAGTTTTTTTTTTTTTATTCCTCATGGACAGGTACGGGAATTGAACCCAGGTCTCCTGGGCATGGTAAGCAAGAATTCTGCCACTGAGCCACCATCGTACTGCCCTTTAGAAGATGTTTTATGTCTGGGCAAACTGATTTTTTTTAGGAGAAGTTGATACATATACCCATAGTACTTAGTGCTCAAATCTTCTTTTCTACTGGAGTTGGATGCCTACAAATTTGGGAACATGAATTTTTATATATTGGAAAAGTTTTCTGTTTATTATGTCATATAATATTCTAGACATTTCCTTAGTGGTTTCAAAGTGGGTCAAATGACTGTGTCTTCCTTAAGGCCCAATTTATTAATAAAGTGTATTTAAACAGTTAAGTGAAAAATTACGGTAACTTTTCAAAAGATTCAGGCTCACACTTTCTCCTCCAATACCACATTCAAAACCATTAAGTTTGAATTACCTGAAATTTAACAGGCAAAATTATAACCTTATAAGAAAGAGAAGTTGACATGAAGTATCTGGGTAACAGATATTTCTGTTCTCTACTTCATTTTGCATGTAAAAAGAGGTATATAATTGTTTTGTGGGCCCATGATAGCAAATATTTTTATAAAAAATATACTGCTGTGGACTCTTCGTAAGTGTGATAAAAAATACATGCTTTTTTCTATCTGGGTTTTTAAAAAAATATGTTTTCCATATGTAGAATTTCCTGATTATTTTATAGTCTGATTGTCAGAAAATCTGAATCTTTTGTATCTAGTTTAGCTCTCACATTGACACTTTGTTGAACAACAATTCCTGAACTGGCAGCTAGTTGAGCCAAGGGTTGTCTTGTGACCAGGTTTGATGCCACACAGCTGCTACATGTAGAATGGTCTCAGGAATTTCCCAAATTATGTTTCAACAATAAAAAGTGTCATTGGAAAGAAAGTTCATGGATGAATTTGGAATTTGTTCAGTTAAACAAAGCATTATAAATGCAGGACTCTTCATAATCCTTATTATGCCGTCATGCGCTGTGAACTTCCCAAAGGAAGATTCAGAGTACAAATTTATGTGATTCCAAAACCCAGTTCTTTTAGAGGGGGGTCTATCTCATGAACAGCATTCCTTAGGGCACACACCAGGAAACATAGCTAGTCTACTCTGCTTGCCTCTGTTTCAGGCAGACTAGGGAGCCAAACTGTTTAGATCCTCCCATTTCCCTGTAGATGAGCCATTTTGACCCCCAGGGATCCCAGGGCAGTGTCATTACAGAGCCTGGCTGGGTGGGAATTGGTGCATACGGAATGCATATGGACTGAGCCTGTCTGTCAGTTACTAAGGGTTCAGCTGGACCTGGGGTGTTCGGGTGCAGATTTCCATAGCCGTGGGGCTGAGGCGGTAGTCCCAGACTGTGACCCACTTGATGAGGGAGATGCAGGAGTGAAGGCGGCTAAGCCACAGAGTGTACTCATCCTGTGCTCCAAACTCAGGGTGAAGGAAGCAATGGAAGTGCCAATTCCATTCTGATTTTGTCATCAGCTTTTTTTTTTTTTTGTCATTGCAATTTAGACTGTTTGACAGTCTACCATGTTGTGATAAAAGGCTTTCTGTTCCCATCTCGTATACTTTTCCCTTCTTTCATAAGAGAGATAGCAAATAATAAGTCAGAATATCCATGTTAAGAGTAAAGAGTGGCCATCCACTTGTCTTATTACAGAAAGAGTAAACAGAGGTGATAACTCTTTTTAAAACTCTTCTTGGCTTTTTTTTTGAATATTTATCAATTTAATCCTTATTCACTGAATAGAGTCCCCCCGCACCCCAGGACTTACTTAGAGATCTTTTGCTATCTGAAGCCCTTTCTATACATATAGAGTGAAATGGAGATTTTAAGAAATTTACCTGAAAGAGAATTTAAAAATAGCTTTAGTTTTTAATCTGATAAAACCTTCAAGTTAAAGTTTTTTGAATAAATGCCTTTGCCCTCCGTAACCAATTACTCTTATCATGTTGTATGGAGCTTTACCTCTACCATATACTTATCTAAGGACACACCTTCACCCATCTCCTCATTCAGCGCTAGCTCTGCACAACATGCTTTTCTGGTGCTTTCTCTGTATAGAAGAGAAAGTATAAAGAATTGATCCAGGACCTCAAGTTGCTTCTAGGTCAAAGAAGAGAGAGAAGCTGCTGAAATACATGCAGAAAAAAAGTTGTTTAATAAATTAATTGATGATTTGGGTTGCAGAGATTATTTCCAAGGCTGAGGTGTTGTGTTTGAGTTGAGTTTCATGGAGGAAATGGGTTTTAACCAGGCTTATAAGGAAAAGTAGAACTTGCCTAATTGGAGGAAAGTCACTCCGTCGCTATGGAGGACCAGCTTGAGCAAAGTTGAAACAGCAGAAGCCTTTGTCCTGGCAGAGAACAGTCCATTCTCTAGGACAGAGATGAGAAGGGGTCCTAAGGCAAGCGGGTGGTTGGGAACGAAGGCTTTCTTCTGGGGGCTTTAGCACCACGTGGTCCCTAGCGCCATCACAGTGGGAGGCCCCCTTGTCTGGGCAGAGCTGTATATTTGCTTGGATCCCACTCTTCCTGGGCACCATCCAGGACCACATTTATTGCTTGATGTGAAAGATCATGAAGCTGACATTTTGGAAAAGCCTGAAATGATGGGAAAGTCCCTGAAGGAGGTGTTAGACAGCACATGCTTGAATCCCACCTCTGCTATTTAATAACTGCATGACTTTGGGCAAGTAATTTATCTTCCTAAACATCAGGTAAAACTGAAGTTTGTAAAGTGAGGCCATTAGCTTCTGTGCATCTCTATATGCCAGTGTCGTTGAGAGGATCAAACGAAGGGGTGAATAGTGATTTGCTCCTAAGAACAGAATTAAACATATAATGTGACTTAATCACATGTTATTGGAAAGTGTTATGATGGTTAACCCCTTACATTTGAAGTCATGCTGCTTGAATGGATTTGGGAATGGAACTCTATAATAATAATGGTGATAAAAATAATTAAACAACTGCTGACATTTATTGAGTGGACAGTATGCTATGCTCTCTAAGCATTTTTTTTTGTGTATAATATAATTTAATCCATAACAAATAGTGCCTGTGTGGCAGGTATTACTAATTATGCCCATTTTTCAGATGAGGAAACAAAGTTTAGAGAGGTTTAAGTGACTTGAAGACACCCAGATAGTAAGTGTTAGAGGATACTGGAGATTTGTATACCTTGGAGAACATAAATGTTGATATGTGATTTTTGTTATTGAAATATTAGAATAGGCATATGTTGTCATCATTTCCACTTTGTTTTTTTACAATTTCCAGAGAAACAGTATTCTGACTGTTTTAAGATTCTATTTCTAAGCACTCTGAGTCGTGTCACAGTTAGGAACATTAGTTTTCAGAGCATGTGGTCTTTCAGCATCGCCTTTGCTTGCCCAGGACCCTGTCCTGTAGTGTGCAGGATTGTAGAGAGTTAGGCATCAGTTTACCTTTGCAAGGAAATAGGCTTGGAAAATGCTATCCAGTTTTTCACTGTAGAATAATCAAGATGTTTATTTTTACAGTAAGGGAAATTAGATGGGTGTCTGATCTTTGAAAAAATTACTGCAATTTTTGTTAGGTAATTAACCAGGGATTTGCCATCTGCCTTCAGTCACTAATTTGAGATTTTATTGATGAAATTCAAAGCAATGCCACTGAAATAAACTTGTAGCCTTTGGGGATTGCCACATCTGTAGAAACAAGAGGGATGTGAATGTGTTTCAGTTTCACGGGTCTGAAGGCATTAACACCTGCTAATTTAAATTAAATTAATTTACCTTAATTACCCTTTAATTTTATAAGAGCCATTTGAAGATCCATTTTGTACCAATTTTATAAATATATGCATAGACTTTCTTGTTAACATTGAAGTTAGAGTTTTAAATACAAATAAAGTCTAGGGTGTGAATATCCTTGAGCGTCACTTGCCGTTTCTGAGGACAGTGATGACGTTTGACCTTGAGAGAAAGACCATCCTCAAATGTGGTGTGTTTTGAAAGAGGGGACAAAGGTACTAACAGACCAGCATTCTGTGGTCTAGAATCCGCCCATTTACTTAACTTTAAGCAATCTTGAGATGAATAGACACTATTAAATGGACGTAAATGACAAAATAGGCTGTTTTTTCTTGTGTGTGTGTGGAGAGATGTATTTTTTACACTGAATTACATATTGTTTTTCTCTAGTGCTATTAAGAACTTTTGTAGAAGTTTACGTGGGCAATAAAATGGGATACTTAGATTTGTTAATCTAAATATTTGAGCACTACCATGTTGCAGATTAATAGCCAGAGCAATGACGATGGCAATTGAATGGGGTTCAGTTACCGAAGAAGACAGAACCCCAAATGACAGTGCTTCCCCATCTACGTTTATGGCAGAGAAAAGAGGTTCTGTGGCTACAGCATTTACGTGGGTCTATGCACAGCAGCTCCTGGCAGGCTCCAGCAGGACTCCACCCGAGCAGCCTGGCAGGATTACACTTGTCTCTCTCTGAAGGGCAGGACCCCTTTTCTCTCTTGGATCAGGCACTGCTGATGTGTGCATGGAACATCCCGGGGTCAGAGAGCCCAAAATAGAGTCTTGGCTACACTTAAAAAATATATTTTTAAAATATGTTTTAAATTTTTGTGTTTTTTAATGTTTTCCTGGTCACATTGATTCTGCTCAAAATTAGAGCTCTCTGGGGGTCTTATCAATATCAGGTTGGGGGGAACCAGGTGCAAATCATCAAGCTCACGTTTATCAATAAGTGATCCTGACCAGCTGGTATAGTGCCCTGGAATTCCTTGGACTTTTGGCTACCAAGCTGCACTGCCCATCAGTGTCTCCTACCTTGCCCCGAGCCAGCCCTGCAGGCACACTTCTTTAATTCAGCAGGACACTCAAGCTGATTCCAGGCCTGCTGAGATTACCCCTCAGAGCTGCCCCCTGAATTACAGTGGGACAGAAGTTCAACGTTGTTTGTGCCCTTATGCCACTAACCCACGGTGTGACTTTCGACATAGCCGTTTTTCTTTTTTTTAAGTTCTCCATTTTCTAATCTAGAAAACAAAGACTTTGACTGGAATGAACTTTATCATTTCTTCCTGTGCCAGCACCTTAGATTAATTAATTTTCCCAAGACCACATTTACCAAATAAACGTTGAGTCTCACAGTCCCCACGGAGTCTACTGTCTTCTTACAGGGGGGCTGGCTGATAACCGATTCACCACCGCGGCATTTATAGTCTCGCGGCATCTATAGTCTCGCGGCATTTATAGTCTCGCGGCATCACGCCCTCTGGCCACGGCCAGCGGCACCATCGTCTGTGTTTCCCTGCAGCGGGCAGCCTGACGTGGCGCTCAGACCCCTCTCTCCATCCCAGACCTGTCGCTTAACCGGACGCAGGCTGTCGCTCAGCTCACCCGCTCTGAGGCTCGGTTTCTCGTTTGTGCATTGTGAGCGCTCGTACCCCAGGGCTACTGCAGACAGTTAAATGAGATGATATATCTCAGAGCATTTAGCATATGGTAGACGCTGAATGAAAATTAGTTTTTCTGATTTTCCCTTTTTCATGTTAAATTTAAATCCCCTTTAAAAAGTTTGGTTAGGTTTTCTGTTTTAAAACAAACTTTCTACTGGGGTAATTTATAACAGAAACTGGGAGATGTTTTGTTAAACCCCACCTGCTAAGAGAGAGAATATATTCAGATGAAATTGTAAGAAGGGGCTGTTTCAGTCGTGGTGGTAGTGCAGTAGCCGACGCGTGGGGCAGGAGACAGCGAGGTGGTATTGGGGGGAGATGCTGATATTTTCAGTGGTGGCACGAATCTTTTTCTCTCTCGTTTGATTTGCTCTAAATTCATTCGCCCAGTGACCGATTCCCTGAATGACCGTTATTTCTTTTGTATTTCCTGCTCTTTGCTTAACAATAGACAGAGTAAAAACTACACTCAAGACATTCTGATAGCAACGAATACTG